>PNEQ01016851.1:0-71170 GCA_003012365.1 Medauroidea extradentata
AAAAATTGCGTCGTATTCACCAGTCATGGCATAATATTCTGTAATTGTTTCATTATTTACCGTGAGCTGTATAAAAAGTTATTAGGGGGGGACATACAGACATACATACATCCATACAGACTTACAGACATACAGACAGACAGACAGACGCACGATCTCATAAGCCTATCTTTCCTAGAGGAAAGTAGGCTAAAAAGGAAAAACTTCGTAATGTTTTCTCCTTTTGCTAGTAGAGTTAAGACTACTTGAGCTAGAAGAGCAGAAGTTGGAGTTCAAATACGCAACCCCCAGAAGCGTAGAGTGTAGTAACAGGTACGGCCAGTGAGAGCCCGAGGGCCTCGCACGACGGACCAATCACGGAGCTGCGGTAATTGCCGGCGGGCGACCGGGCGCCGAACCAAACAATGAGCGCTCTTCGAGAGAGCCGCCGCCGGGCTCGAAGGAGCTCCTGCGCTCATCTCCCGCGCGGCGCAAGATAGAGACGGGAATTGTTGGCGCATTAATTTACAAAGGGCGCAGGAAGTCCGGCACGCCTCGCTCCAATTATCCCGCTGCGGAGGACCTACCAGACGAACAAAGGACCTTCGCTATTACTATTCCAGGGCCGTCCTCCCCACCTTTCTACTTCCCCCCTGGCCTTGATGCAGTGCGGCCAGTTCCTGGAGAAAGCCATTTCTCTCTCTTCCTTTCGCACCTTCCCTCCCCTCCCTCCTCTTCTTTCCCTTCGCCTCCCGCGCTTCTCTACCCTCGACGTTTTGGATTTACAGCGAACATTCAGTTAGGACGAGACTCGCGAAGGAAACGTCGCAGACACGAGCTCGTAGATATTAGCGGCGAGGTACAGCACTGGCGCAAGTGTTGCCAACACTGCTTCTCACCTTCTTGCACTGTTACCAACTAGAGTTTGCAGCAGTTGCAACTTTATTTGGTTTTTCCTTTTCGTCAATTAACAACTATCCGCCTTAAAAAATAAATAAAGGAATTTAAAGAGATCTTAATTTTTCACAATTTCACACTTATCTTAACTAAGTCCTTTAAAATACAATTAATTATAATGCTGCAGGCTTTTTAAGCCAATTAATTTAATTGTGGGCATGAAACACCATAGTTCTTTCGAGGTTGCGATATTTCACATAAAGTCATGCTTAACGGAGTTTTTCCAAAAAAAAAAACTTGTGTTTTGCATACAGACGTTTAGTCTAACCGGTGTTTAGCCGAACAGGCATGCATACAGTTTAAACGAAATATCTCCGGTCAAAACAAAGTCATCCGTATTTGTTTGCTTAAAAATGAACATTAATTAATGATATTATTTGTAGCCGCAAATGTATTGTCGCCTGTGGTCAGGATTAGTCAAAAGGTTTTTCCGTATTATGAAGGATGTCTTTCCAAGTATTAATGCAGCAAGGCCGAAAATACGTTAAAACATTTGTACCTTTACTGTACATTATAACGTGTAAAAAGAAAACAGTGTTAATATTACAGAGATCTCGGTTATAAAAATACCGAGGGAAGTGCACAGATATTTATGTGAACGTCCCAAGACCACATATAGAGAGATACGATTACGTTTCGTATTTGCTTTCACAATTCGCCTAAGTCGCCACATACTCACTTACTGCAACGTGTTAGCTTGAGTTTAACATTGTGTAAGAGTCTACGTAACAAATATCTTAGATATTATTGACAAACATGCTTATTGCTGAACCCAGTATGAAATTTGCTATTGCTGTAAACGTGACGAATGCTCGTTGTTAGCCAACTAAATTTACCGCTGACGCTTTTATATGAAACAGAAGGAAACACACTTTTTTTACTGTCTAAACTTATATCAAAACAGTACAGCAAAAAGAATTTCGCAGTGAAAAGTTATTTAAAATATGCATAACAACGACCAAAATAAATGTAGGAAGTGTCCGATACCAAACGAAATAAACTTTAGCAGCGTGTAAGAGGTTATAAAATGTGTTGCTCTTCTACAAAAAATATTTTTTAGGTACTTAATTTCCAAAAACACAGTTATCAGCACTGTGGACAGTTGGGCGAAGTTAGCAGATGGGAAGTTACGCACAGTTCATTGGACTCGAGATGTTCAAGGTCAAAGTTTATTGCGTTTATGTAAACGTTGTATAAGCTGCGTTTACTGAGCTTTTTTTCTTTATTGTGATGCATTATTTGTTCTTTTACTAGGCTATATTTAAGACCTAGTTGGTATGATTTTTTCAAAATGTTTTGTATGTTAACTCCATTCGAGTGTAAAATCTCCAAGAAATTAATACAGAGTACACAGAAACATTCTGCTTTTATATAAATTTCGGTTCCATTTTCCATCTGTATTGTTTTTTTTATTACGTAACCGTAAAAATTACAAGACTTTACAGAGGTAAAAGGGTAAAGGCTTGTATTTAAAAAAAAACATTTCTGCAGTTGCGTGGCTTTATTTTGGGAAACCTTGGAAAACCTTACATTACACCTTTTACGGTATTAGGACATGAAATACCGTGTGGTGAAACTGCTGCTATCTACGCATTCCTAGAAAAATATTTCGCAAATTTGTAAGGTATGCAGGCGCATATAAATTAATCTGGTCAACGTCTATTGATTGAACAAACCTGTCCACGTGAACAGCCAAGGCCCGGTTGTGTCCAGCAGACGTGAGCGCCATTTGATGCGCAAGCAGACTATCACGTGATGTTACGTAACTGTCTCTGGGGACTGCTTGAGTGGCGTGCTGGCATTGTCTAAGCGATGCGCAGTTGTCAACAGTTAGTGGCGTGCTTGGGGTGACTGCAGCTCGCGCCGAACGACACCGAATTCCAACGGATTCCAGGCCACCAGACAACAGCTGACATAAGGTTCCACCTAACAACACGTGAGTTTTAAACTTAACTACTACTTGTGGTGGTGGGCGGACAGGACAGGTGCAAGCGGTTGACGTGACCTACCGTCACTTTTAACGGCCACTTGACACCAGCACAGTACTGTAAAATGGCAGGTTAAGTGTCACGGAAAAGAATTTTTATTGAGTGGTCAGTTATTCAATTAACTCTAAACGGTGTACGCTTTTATTAAAGACCGTCTGGTGGATAAAAATATTAAAAAATACTCCCTGTTCCTGCTGGAAGCACATTTTTCGTTCGTAGAGATAGAAATAACACAAGGACGAGAGCACGACGACACACTTTAGTTACGTTAATACGTGGTTGCTACTGTGTTACTGTAGCTGTCGAGTAGGCTACGTGACATTAAGGACTACAAATACGTACACGACACGGGCTCAAGAGCCGGCGGATAGCAAGTGTGTGTCTACGGGTATGTGTGTGTACGTGTATATATAATATATGTGTATATATGTATAAACAATATATATATATATATACATATATATATATATATACATATATATATATATATATATATATATACAAATATATATGCATATAAACAAACGCATAACGAGTAAACCACGTGAATCCCGGGCTAATATCGGCACAAGAATGTTAGTGGCAAAGTGTAGGATTACGTTTTATATGCACAACGTAGCAACATAGCACTGTAGTTAGTTCCCTCTTGCGCTCCACAGATATCTTACTTACCAGTTATTGTGGGTACATGTTAAAATCCCAAAGCGGTAAAAAAAATTACGTTTACTTCCACGTAACACACACAGGACGTAGTTCGCGAGAGGAGACTTTCTCAGTGCAGTGTTGCCACCTTTTGCACGTAAAATGTCATACAGCATTTTGTCGCATTTTCGTCTCTAAATTAGCCTAGGATTCGGGTGGTGTGGTTATTGTGTCCAGCATATGCAATGAAATGATACGTATGAGAGATGTTTCCCGTGGGAGGAGATGGGTGTCGACGTCGTGCGAAGCTGTAGGGAATGCTTGTCACGGAAGTAAGTGCGCTATTGAGGGAGCATGTCGCAGGGCCGTTAATAACTTCGCTCGTTACGCTGATCACGGGCCTCACAAAGTGATGTGGGAGGAATGCCTGAGGTGCAGGAGAGGGAGGGGGGAGGTGACGGTCTCCTGTGGGAAGCGACGTCAAGGGACAGGCACGCCGGGCATGCGCTGCTCTGAAGGGCGCGCTTTCCAACCTCTCTCCGCATACTAACCTCGAGAAGGGCGGGCTCAAAACTACCCCATTCTTACACCCCCTCCCCTTTAGACGACCACGACACGTTCTTTTTCTTCTTCTTCCATTAACCTGACTCAGCCGACGACGTAGTCAAGGTCACACTACACGGTCACTGCCAACGGATCGGTATAAACTAATTGGATTTTCAAGAAACAGAATTTTTCTTACTACGTGTTTTTTTTTCTTTTTGGCCACTTTATTCCAGAGACTAATCACTATAAGTAGACGTTGAGAAAATTACAGTAATCTTCTACGCAGCCAACAGCAAACAATAATTACATTACTGCCCTTTCACAATTATAGTGCTAAGGGCGATAACTAAATATACGTCCCCCTTTATGAAATGCAAGATGGTATAACAAGGTCGAATATTCAACTGGCCGAATGTTCAATGTTCAAGTGACCAAATATTCGGTTAGATTAGGTCACGTGAACGTATGTCAAAATGACCAAATCTTGCCTCAAGTGACCGAAATCCGTTAAAATTTATTATGTAATAAGTACCTTGCACCTTTCTCCCCCATAGACATGTACAGCAGTCTTCTCAGACGAAACAGATCTCATTGGTTGGAAAACAGAAACCCTGCCTTATATTTGTGACTATTTTAAGAAATCTTAAACTATAACTTACGTAAAAGGGTGACGATACTGTCACTACCGGCTCAACGGGACGAAAGGGAGTGTCGTTTAGTTGAACATTCGGTCACTTCATGCAGCCACCTGCCAACATCGGCAGCGAAAAAAAAATTTTTCTTTTTATTTTTTTTAATTTTCGAATTGTGTTTATCTTGCTGGCTGGCATATGCAGTAAATTTCTCGTCACGTAAATATTGTTAAGTTATATAAAGAAAATAGACGGATTTTACCAGGTTTGATGGTGAGTAGGATGTGCCCTACCTACGAATATATTAATTTATTTAAACAGGGGCGAAATTCAGCACCATGGCCGTTTTACAATAGGTCGTACACTTTTTAGATTATATACAATTATAAAATAACACAATGATTAGAACAAGCAATAAGATACGTAAAAACTTACGTGCTAAGTTACTTAAGTGATAATACAGAAAATCTTGTCCATAAGCCATGTATAAAAAACCACACTACGGCTCCCTAAAGAAAAGGTTAATGACAGATGGCAAACATAGGACTGCTCTAGACTACGTAACGATGTGTTACAGCACTCAATATATTTTTTTAAAATTATTTTTGCGTTGTTTATTAGATCTTGCCTATCTGTTGTGGATGAAACTGCGTACATTGTACTACACATATCATGCCGAAATCACAATAACGCCTCCGAAGCGACACGACAAACAAAATACGTCCTCCAATCAGCATCGAGGTTTCTGTGACGTCAGCTCACAAAAGTGGCCGACACACACGAATTTTTAATAGAAATTATATCGGTTTTGTACAAGCTCGAATTTAATTTTTCGCTTAAAAGTAGGTAAAAGTTTTGAGCTGGCAGTCAATTGCGTTTATTTATATTAAGAGAAATATTTGTCTGTTATCAGCAAATCATAACGATTTCTAAGTAAACGTATAACTGTGCTCTTATTTCCACATGTCAGAATGCCAAGAAAATACTGTAAACATCCGTGGCAGTCGTACTAGAAGTTAGTTATGTAGTGGCAATGAACTATTTATACGTAATATTTTTTTCATTATTTGTCTCGCGGCAGCCAAACTAAGTGTTTGCAATAACGAGAATTTTTTGTGTTGTATCGCGTCCTTCGTGTCGCTTTTGTCGCGTCATCCATCAGACGCCTCTAAAGTGATTGATTTAACAGCTTAGCTTTTTATCACTAGCACAATAATGATAGTAACACAAAGCAATCACTTATAGTCACATATCGCGAGTAACTGCTTCATAAACACAGTGAAGGTTTTATTAAATCTTGAGAAATGTTTAGAGGCATATGTTGGATATTAGAATTTAGAACATTATAAACAGTGCTGAATTATCGGGTAGGGATGATGGTAATAGAAATAATATTACACAAGTTACAGACTTTATCTGCGAACATTTTGGAAAATTAACTATCATTTTGTTACTAAATTATATAAATACTCTCTCAAGTATTTTTCATAACAAAGCCAAGCTGGAACTAACAAATATCACAGACATAGATCACAAAATATAGTAAGTTAAGACAGAAAAATTACAAATGACTTGTAACAAGAAGTTACTTTTTACAAGTCGATAATTTCTCGTTCTGAAACACTTGTAAATGAGACTTGTAAAGATTATACTTGTAACTTGTAGACTTGTAGTTTTATGAAACAGGCCCCTGATTGGGTAAACAGAAAATCCTAGTAAGAAAGATAATCGTGTCTCTGAGTGGTATCGTAAAGGAATAGGCCTACCTAGGCATTCAATGATGATCTCTAGTGAAAAAGAAGTGTATCTACACTGTAAAAAAAGTTGAGGTAAATTTACTCTACATGTAATGGAAGCTAATTACCTCTACAAGTGAGGGAAAATTACTCAACACGTGTCAAGGAAAGTTACTCAACTGGTAATGTAATTTTTCATTACATATTGGCGCAAGCCCTCTACGACAATTTGACATAACGCCCGAGCGAAACTTCCGAGTGGTTTGTGTGGCGAATACACCACCTTGCGGAAATTTCCACACATATTCGGAAACAGATCTCCCTCTCAAGGTTGAGGAATATTACCATACATATGATGAGTAACATTACTAACTTTTTTTACAGTGACGTGTGAGTTATTTTCCCATACCGTTAAAAAAGAAATGTAAGTGGAAATAAATTTAGACTGTTTGTTTACGATAAGGTGAAATCTTTTTAAGACCGTCGTATTACGGCAGACGATAAAGCAATTAACACAACTATGTTTACAATATCACGTAGTGTATAGATAAAAGTTGGCCGACGTAAAAACTATAGACTTACAAAAGTGCTCAGTTTTCAGTGAATGGCTTCTATTTTTTGTAATAACTATCATCTCTACATCAATAACTAGTTAAGTTAAGAAAATAAAAAATACGGTAGCTTGGGACTCGCAGCATATTCTGGTGGACCTACTTTGTCCACTGGCTCACGCGCCTCCCAACAATTTGCCCCGGTTCGATTCCAGGCAGTGTCAGATTTTTGCATGTGGGTATTTGTATGACGTCGTTGGCGGGATGTGTAGTTTACCTTGAACCTACCCATACCCACCTCAAATATCATTAGTCTGACAGATTATCAAAACTATTATGTAATTAAAGGTAAAGTCTATTTATGATTTGGGGTCTATAAAATATTTCTAGATATGGATGCGTTTGCTACATCATACAGATATGTATACAGTGTACCAAATCATTTTTTAAAGTAGGCTACTTGAATTCCTTCGAAACAGAGGCATTTCGGTTGCTGAAGAGTGCATTTCAAGGTCTTTAAGGTCGTAGATTACTAATATCGGTTAAAAATAAAAATAACTCGGAATAATTTTGAGTGCAATTCAGTAGGACGGTGACTGCAGGTGATAAATTAAAAAAAAAAAAAAAAATAGAGATACTGATGTTTTAGTCTGCATTAATGTGGATTTCTTTTGCAAAAAAAAATAAATGCTTCAAAATAGTGAATTAGTAAATGCTGTTATAAATGAACGAATGATCAATACGTAATATAACATACTTTAACTAATTAGGATAAAAATTCAACATTTTCGTATTAATTAAGAACCAAAATTCAGTTTAAAATGTACAATTTCCGTCGTGGTACATTCCTGGAAGAGGAAACAATCACATCAGTTTGAATGCATAAAATATAGTGTTTTTAAAGTAATTGTAACTTACAACTATTAAATTTCGCAACTCCTACGTTTGCATAGGGAAATACATGGGAGGCCAATGTTTCCACACTCAACATCGGATGCTATTGCATAAGGTTTTCCAGGAGCATGTTATTATCTCGTAGTAGACTTTAGCAGCAGAATTAATTGAAGTTAATTTTACCTAGACGAAAGAAAGAAATTTCTATTACTAACAGTACTGACGTAAAATATTATGAATAGAAATATTTTTGGGGTTCAGGAAGAACCGTGTTTTGCTTCAGGTACTGGTACCACACGTGCCTCGCTTGAAATGATGTTCGCAGAGCATGCTGATAGAGTGCAACCTGTGTTGGAGGAATATTCTCAAATTTCTCTTAATAAGGCGCCCGCCTGGTGGCCGTGTGTAAGTGGGAGTGAGGCACGACTCCAAGGGCGATGTTGACCGGTTCATCTGGCGCAGTATCGCCTCTAGCGCAAGACACTGAAACCGCGTGCAGTGGTATCGTAGGACACTCGCCTGACACTTTCAGTGGTGACCCCATCTTTTTATTGGTGGAAAGTTTTAAATAAAGTCCAATATACCTCTCTATAGTAGTTTCACAAGAATCCCTTTAGTAGTTGTTTAGGTATAATAGATTGAAAAAGCCGTTTTTAGTAATTTTGAGGTGCTCTGGATTGGTCTTTCTAATTAACGTGATGTTTTGAAACTACTATTCCGAGGTCGTTTGAAGTGTTCGTTCTTTTCGAAAATCCACACATTAGAAACACGTTTAGTAGTTTCTTAGATAAAAGCGTTCTGCTAACACGCTGCAACGCTGGCTACAAGGCAGGCAGGCGGGCGCCTTAAGTACAAGAGAATGTCTTCCTTGCAGGATTTACATAGACCTCTTCGCTACATCTGTCGTACGTGACAACAACTTACTTCTCCTACGCTGGCACAATTTTCAGCACTTCTTCTGAAGTACGAGGTTGAGAAAGTAATCTGAAAGTGTCTCTGACTGAAGCCCAAGCAGATTTTTCCCCATTGCCTTTGAAAGAAGAGGGCGCTGTCAGAACCTGTAAATGCGTGGAATGCCAACAGTCAAACGTATCTCTTCGGAGCATTGTATTTTGCGATGGTACATATGTCAAATATGCGGTACGTTTTCCCTGTTCAAAGGCCAACACACACATTGCCATATCCCTGGAGATTCTGTAGCACAGCAGTAACAAACACATTATTAATGTCCACAGTTCTTATGAACGTATGCTTTCAGCCTTTTGCTGCTCCGTCTGCAGCATGCAACAAACGGCTTCTTCATGGGAATAAGGTCCGTTATTTGTTGAACCAGATTCAACATTGGAATTAACTCTTTCGTGGAACATTACAAAATCGTTTTGATGGAAGGTGGAGACCCCGTTGATAACTGCGAGGTATTCAAACAGTTTTTGTTTATTTAAATCGTTTCTTCATAACTAGTTTTGTGGCATTAATTTTGCGGCGAACGCCGTTTCCTCTCTCCAGCCTTAACGAAGACTTTATCGAGGTAGGGAGATATTCATCAGAAACTGCATTCACCCTGCGCACTTTTTCGAGCATTGAACGTCTTACATGAGCTACGATCTTTCTTCCATAGTCAGCACAGTTGTTTTCAGGATCTGGCCGGATGTAGTTGGTACCGCAAATCCGTTCATTACCACCATGTCGAAGTCCAGGGACTGCTGTTATGTTCGTTCTTCATCAGGCTGCAAACGTGCATGGAGGTATGTTTACTTTTCTGATAGATGCTCGACATTCTCGGAATAAAAATATGGTGGGGAGGAGTGATAACCGTGGCTAAAAAACATATCCAAGTTTCTCTTACGCAACTGGCATGCCACGTTAAGTCTGGAAAATAACAACGACCTTTTGTTATTTTTAAGATGAAGGCTTCGTTAAAGGTGTAGTGAGCATGAGAAACTTATTTTTCTTCAATGGAGTATCCATTGAAGTGCAAGGATCTGTAAATCTAGATTTAAAAAATACTGTCAATTTTGAGACACTCCAATGCTTTTCATCATGGAGAGCACTTCAGAATCCATTACTTGTTGTGAATCCAAAACCATGATGTCATGGCTAGTGTCTGCGAAAGGATTGCCAATGTCGGTAAAAGTTCCAATCATGTCATAAATATTTATTTTCATACATAAATATCAGGATTACCACTTAACTAATACGAAGGAATAGAGTACCAAACCATTGCTATCATTTGAGCACTCCACACATAAAGACTACACGGTTTTTTTACGCGTAAGCCATTACAGCCCTTTATCGCTTCTGGGTTTTTGTGCCTCAAAAGCAGCATCTACCTTCATCGGGGGGTTTCATCGTGCCTGAAAACTTTCTAAGGAAATCATGTAACATAAATAACAAATAAAACTATTTGTACCTCGAAGTGAATAATAGGTCCAAAACTTATAAATCCGCCGGACTACACACATAACCAGCACTGAAAACTCCGTTGTTAACAGGCCTATGTACAGGATATTATGTATTCGCGTTTGAGGCGCGGAAACATGGGAGCTATAAGGGTCGGACTGCCACGCTTGACAAGAACGTTATTGCCTCTGCATGCGTAGATTCTGCTAAACTGAGTTACTTCGTACCGCTCCATCTTTTTCTAGATCTTAAAACGACGACCTTGCAGTTTTACTTGTGCAGATTAGGTATCAGATACCAACATAGGCTACTATTCGTACGTCTTAAGAATCCGGGCGGTATTTTTAGTTGCAACTCTTGCAACGAATTGCCCACAACACTAGGCTCTGGCTGTTGTCTAAGCAGCAGCTTCATAGCCCTCAGTTATCACCAGAAGCCTGTAAAAGCTGTTTAAAGGCGTCCGCCTACTGACCGTGTGTTTGTATGACTAAGGCACGATGCCAAGGTTAATGTTCACAGGCTCACCTGGTGCGGTAACTTCAGCGCAAGACACTGAAACGACGTGTAGTATTATCGTAGAACAATCATCTGACTGACACTTTCAGTGATGACCCCACATTCTTACTGGTGAAAAGTTTTAAGCACGGTCTATTGCGTGTTTCTAGAGTAGCTTCACGCGAATCTCATGTGAAGTTTTTTTTTTTTTTTTTTAGATAATAACAGGCTGAAAAAAATAGCTTTAGCCAATTTGAGGGTATACGAAATGATTTTTCTCATTGACTTGATGCTTTGAAACTATAGTTCCGTCATGGTTTGAAGTGTGCTTTCTTTTCATGCGTTGACTTAATGGGCACACGTGGAATAATTTCGTTTAAAGAAAACGTATTTACCAACACACTGCAATGCATTTTAAGCGCGTGGTAGATGTCGCCTTTAAGCCATTTTAAGGAACCTCAAAAACATAATTTTAAGAAGCACGCTGCACGTATGAGCCATGCATATATTATCCCTGAGCACTGACCAAAATCTCTTCAATTCACTTACGCGGAAATGTTCAACCATGCTGTGAGTAGAAAACTCCTATAATACTCCCGTTGAAGAAGCCAAGATTTTAGTTAATGTTTGCAGGGCTTGCTTTCTTTTGATGCGTTTTTTTTTTTCAATTCGTTCTAGACGAATACTTATAATTTTTCCTTGGACTAGCGAACAACGAGAATTAACAATACATTATATAACTTATGCAGGTTTATCGAGGGACTGAAACTTAAAATTATAAATAGCAGATACCAGTTGTGGTTTCTGGCAAATTTAAGATCTAATATACTGTCGGGATTAAAAATCCTTAATGAACACTCTTCAAGGTGGTGCAGTACTCGGACCACTCGCCTTACTTCTAAGCAATCGGATTTTATTTCCCGTTGGAGTCGCTCCCGATTTTTGTAAGTGGGAAACGGGGTTGGTCATCAAGTTTTCTTAGAAGCCTCCCATTTGTCAAACCTTGTACTCATTACGTCATTGCGTCGTACTCAACTTCGTCGTTCTCACTATTAAGAATGTAGCTGTGTGTTTGTGCCGTTTGTACCTTTAAAATACCTATGAACATTTTTAAGAAATGAGTTGGATTAATTTAGCACCTACGTGTCGATTACGGAGTCACGCGAGGAAATTCTTGAGGTAAAGAGGAAACTAAGGAGAACTTGAGTAATTTCTAACAATTTTTCGTTTGCATTCCACATTCAAGAAATTGAGATATCTCAGTTGAGGTGAAGTATTGAAGTGTTACCACAATATTCGCAAGAAAAAATATTATTTCTTTTCACGCACCTATTTGAGAAAGTAGCTGTGTTATTTATAGTTTTCCATTATAAAGCACAAATCTTAGAATACTTCGCATACTGTAAAGCTTAAAAAAAATAGCAAAGTACAAAATTATCAAATACGTTCTCGATTTCGGTTATAAAATTGTATCGTAACCATTTTGTTTGAAAACAAAAGTGCCATAGACATCACTTTCGTGTCAAAATAAACAAATAATATAAATGATGTAGATACCAGTGTGGTGTTTCCTGTACACCATGGTTAGGTTCTTCCTCTAAAAGATTAACAACATATTCAAAATAAGAATATTATTCTACCCATGAGGCATTATAACCTCTCAGTCTAATATATCATAACCAAACAGCAACTAATACAATTCAATCATGGGAAATTTTGTGCTTCTGGCGAGTCATATATGACACGTATATTTTTGTACTTACGGCGCAATAGAATGTTCCAGTACTACGTAATTCTGGACAAATACCTACTTTAAAATTCGGAAAAAAATATTTAATTACTTTTTCTTTGTTCTTCTGAATTAATTATTTGTATCAGCAGATTTGAATCAACGGTTTAAAACGTAAATTAATATACCTACCATGGTCATCGTACGTCATTACTATAGGTCTGTCGTAAGAAAAACATGAGACATGTAATTAATGTCAGCTTGATAAGGGTTCAAGTTTTTCTATGACAACTTATTTCTCGGTGCGGCGTCTTAGTTTTGAATGTTTATTTTACAGTATTATAAATATACATTTGCTGTTAACATGACTACAGAGTGTTATTTTACCGACAAATTTGACAAGTTATGTTTTAAAGAGTCATTGTTGTGCAAATTTCAATGTAAAATTGTGGGAGAAATAAAGTCTTTAGTGCGACCGAATTAACAAATAGCTAGTGCAATATAATATTACTGACGCAATGCAACCTTTCAGTAATATACTGTAATAGAAAGCCTAAATTTGAAGAATTATAATTTGTTCTACCTCAAGCACGATTTTTTATTTGGTCAGTGTTATCGGAACGCGTCTCGTGCTGTAGCAGTGGTAAATGGCAGTGTTTTCCAACATTGCTTTCCTACAATATTTCTCATGTATTGGAACTTTTATCGCGATATATCACTATCTCTAGTCATGTCGTCATGTCTATAGATGATTGTTTATCGCGGGAAAACTTGAGTGTTTGCTGGGTGTCAATGTACGTTCAGCTTATCGATAGCTCAGTGGCTTTTTTCCGTACGTGGAGCTGTTGTCCTGTTAGACTGAGACAGTAAGAATCCCGCTATTGTAATAGTTGCTGTATATTATTGGTCTGCAGACAGCTACGTTATTACTACGTTTCCATGTGGGATTCAAATCGAATCGAGGATTGAATCAGTATTGAGTCGATACCCGTTTACATGCAAAATGTAAATTAGAACTGAAATCGTTTTGGATCTGCTAGTTGAAATGTCTGATGATAAATATTTCGTTGCAGCAAGTGAGTTGGTAGTAATGTCATAAATTAACAGTAAACACACATTGTTTTCTGTTTATGTTGGAGAAAATATCAGACATATAATCTACACGCTACAATGGACAAGAAAAAATTGCTGATAGTCATAGTAGTTTGGCAATTAACGTTAGCTAATTTAATGCAAAAATAGGAGCAAGAACGAATGGCGCGTGTAAGAGAAACAGCACTTTTCGTCCGTTTACCATCAACAGACGACGAATTTCTTTTTCCTTGAGTATTTCAATAAGCCTGAACACCTCTTCCGTTGTCCAAATATTTCTGTTTACCGGTACATGTACTATTATTAGGACTATTATTTGTAAACGGATGCCAACAGAGTGTGTGAATTTCATCCCGATACACTTTCAGTACGATCTATGTTTACATGTCATTTCAATACGAACTCAATCCGATTCGATCCCAATTTTAGCTGGAATGACCTTGAGACTCAAATCGATTTGGATCCCGTTTACATGACCATTCTTAATCCCGAAAGTGGTTTCAGATCGATTTGAGTCCGACATGGAAACGTGGCAAATCATACATGTCACAAGAAACTACAGTTTTTTGAAGGGTATGTTGGCAGATAAAATTTTCGCGATATACAATCATCTCTAGTCATGACATAAAAGCAAGCAAAAGCTAAGGAAGGCACAAACACCTACGTCAAATGCTGCGTCACACCTACGCGCCAAGCGCAGTAATAGCGAAGTTTAATGCAGTTTTGTGTCTGTCTCACGTATTCATGTTATAAGGCCTATATTTTGAGACACGGCAGTCTATAAAAGACTGTTTAAGTTATCTTTGATGTCTCGGAAAAACTATTGAGCTGCACCTGGCAAGAATATTTCGTCATCGGCGACGTGCCCCCGCGAGGCTAGAGGAGCATGTTACAGTTGTCGAGGTCGCCAGATAGGCGAGAGAGGCTGCAGTGTTGTGCGGTGTTGGCTTCATTTGTTGGCGGGGAGAGCCGGCAGCCGGGCAGGAAATAGACCTGCCTTCCTGCAGCACAGCGAGCTCCAATTTCCTCCGTGACCCTGCTGCCGCCTTGCCACGCCATGTACATCCCTCGTCCAGCCACTGTACTCTGTTCCTTAGAAGGTAGACACCCGGGGAACGTATTTTGAGCGTTAGAATCCTAGAAGTTGGGTGACGGTAAGCCTCACCCTAGCCCCTAGGTGCAAGTCGCTGAACTGGTGGTGCGCAAGTCTTCTCACCGACTCGCCTCTGTGAGACATTCAGTGACGGCCCTATCATTGTTTGACGTACTATTAAACACAAAGGTGTATTGTACACGCCTGTACTTTATAAAAGATTCTGCGCCAAGATTTTCATACACAAAAAGGACTGAAAAAAAAAAAAAACAATTTTTCGCCATTTCCCGCATCGTAAAATTAAACTTTAGAGGCAAATGGAGGACTTGAATAAGTGTACACGCATGCATTGTTATTTGAATGCTATTCATAATCAGACATAATGTACGCGCGCTGAACAGTTTTCGAATAAACTGTAACTGACGAAGCTCTGTACAACATTCGGCGGCCTAGGCAGACGGTCACCTTAAGGCCGCGGTGTCCTATTTATGCTGTTTTTGCGAGTTTAATTTTTTTAAATCCTGAAAGGAAGGAAATATTGCAAAACAGTTACATAGAAATGTAGGGAGAAAATTAAATAAAGAATTTTTGTATTTGAGTAAAATGCTAAATTTTGAAAAGAAAATTTAAAACTATCAACTAATTTTAAAAAATACATAATATTTTTCTTTTGTTTATTATGTACGTCAAGTTGTAGCCTACAACATTTTTATTCACTGCGACTTTTTTTTTTTTCAATTTGGTATGCCAGTTGGTTTTAGTGGCATACGTAAAATCGTAAATTGCAGAATTTGACGTTTACTACGAGTCATAACGCAAAAAAAATAAAACTATGAGAGAAATAATTTCATACGAGCAAAATTGAGTCACCATTTATGCCTATAATAAGGAAAAAAAATATTTCGTTTAAATATAAAAAAATATTATGCTGAGAATTGTGGTTGTCTGCGCCCTTAAGGCGGCCGTCTACCACACGCTTCAAATGCGTTGCAGTGTGTTCGTAAACAGGTTTTTTCTACGAAAATATTCCACGTGTGCCCATTGTGCCAACGTACGAAAAGAAAACAAACTTCAGACAAGGTCGGAACCTCATTAGAAACACTGGTTCTAAGCCCTCCAACATTGCTAAAAACGGCCTTTTCAGACTTCCGTACCTCTAAACGTACTAACGGGATGTTTGTGAAACTCAGGTTGCGATCTGCACTGAACTTAGTTGCAGACTTTCCTCCAATAAAATTATATGGTCACCGTTTAATGTCCCATAGTAAAAACCGTTCGGCGGGAAGCTTGCACGCTAGTTCAGCGCTTGCCTCGTTGAGGCGACGTGGCATTTGATGCGCGCTTCAAGCTCGACCTTACTGCTCCGTCGCTTTTGAGTCTCTCACGCACGGGTAGACGGCGCCCTTAACGACTAAATCTCGACGGCGGGTAAAATACTAGTGACAGTTAGGTTGCGCTCATCGCTCGTAACCTCTGGCTCAAGACACGTGTGCTGTAAGGTGTCTAAGGGATGAAGGGGAGAAACCCACCTCGACTGACTGGTCTACTCGCGATCAGTGGTCAGCGCGCTAACTGGTCCAGCCTTCTTCCCTCGCTGGACACTTGCACGAGGGTCGCGTGAGGTCGCGTGGCTGCAGCGCCCGCTGGGGATGCTGTGGGAAAACTTGCCGAGCTGTGCAGGAGATGACGGCGCTCCTTGACCTCTCTGCAAGACGTTCCCAGGCTGTCTCTCTGCAGCCGCGTGCAGGTCCTGCAAGTCCTTGTGCGCCCTCCTGAGCTTGCAGGTCCTGGAGGACTGGCTGCCAGCTCCCAAACAGTGGTGCCAGGTTTTCGGGTAAATTACTTGGCGAACACAAGAACCTACACTATAAGGGGTTACATAACAAACTGGACACCACTATCCAAGCAGAAGATTATAAAAAAATGTCCCTGTTCCGTTGGTTAAAATCGAAGCGTACACAATTCAGTAGCTACTGCTGACTGCGTAAGAGGGCTTCCCAGCAAGATATTTTCTGTGAAATAAATGTCTGCGCGTATGCGTATGTGTCCGTAAATAACTGTTATGAGAACATATAGTTTCTTTCCGGGAAAGTGAAATAAGAAAACATTTTCTGTAGACGCTACTTTTTACTTTAGTCATATTCAGTGGCGGCTCGTAGGTTGTTGCCAGGGAGTGCACAAGTTGCAGAGAACTGTATATGGTTGTGCGCTAGTTGACGCTACAGCCACTTGACACTGCTCGCAACACAATAAGTAACCAGTCGATATTTCATGTTCTTTGGTATGCGGCGGGACGTTCACAGGAGTGTACAGTCCTTGGAAACTTGTGCCCTCCCTGCTGACAACCCTCGACCCGCCACTGGTCCTATTGCATGTCATTAAAGTGAAAAATTAAGTAGTGAATATGGCTAAGCATGGCATGTTTATTTCTCTGGCTTTCAGTTTTCCGATGGCAAAGCAAAAGCAGAAAATCACATTCTGGTGAATGTAGTCCGATCCTTAGACTTTTGACACATTCAATAACAACTTGCTGTTGCAGATCATCTCATTTGCGTACTATTGGACAACGACCGTTATCGTCCGTGGCCTCTGGCCTCTAAGGCCGACTCTTACTTGTTCACCACTTGCCTGAGCGCCTCTATGTGCAAGGTGCTTTAATAGCTTCTGTCTTTCGCTTGAAAATGTCTCTTATGAACGTTGCCTACAGTTGTTGTGTGAGCACTGATAGCGATTATTTACACGTTTAATAATGTTCGACCTGGCTCAGTTATTTTCAAACGCGATCGCTTTCGAGCAGAACCGTTTTCTGCACTGAGAAAAGAAGACTGTTGCTAGAGAAAAAAAAAGTTGGGGAAAAAATATGAGATGTCGTTTTCGAGTGAGAAAATACGCAACTATTGATATTTTTCAAGGTATTTAGAAAACGCTGTAAATATCGTGCAGCACGGTTGATGTCTCGTACATGAACACAAACATATGTGTTGGAGTACATGTAGGTTCGATAGGTTCGGGGCTCACAGAAATTAATTTTAATGTAACTCCTCAACCTTTCTCTCCCCAGGGCTGTGGAGTAGGTATTTCCCGTAGGTTATATTCTGTCGTGCACGTTTCTAATTAAACCAGTACCATGGAATAATATATAAGTTACAGCAGGTCATAATTTTTAAGATATTTATCGTTTAAACCCATTAAGCTGAACCAAAAAAGTAACTAAGTTTTCGGAACTAACCGAACCGTCAAATAAAAGCGTCCAGTGACTATCGAAGCAGCTTTAGCACACAAGCAAATGAACCCGTTTTGCATAGAAGGCATCCTGTGCCTCAGAACAACACACGTGATGTAAGTCCTAATGACTCAGTGGTGCGAAAAATGGAAAAAGTACGTATGTGAATTCTAAACGTTTAACATGATTGTGGCAGTATATAATATATACAATTCTCGTGTCACAGTGTTTGTTTCCACACTCCTCCGAAACGGCTTAACCGATTTCAATGAAATTTTGTATATACATTCGGTAGGTCTGCGAATAGGTTTTTATCTATTTTATACTCCTAATTGATATTGTTTAGTAAATATTTTAAATTTAATAATTTTAGAACCCGGTCGATAACTGTGTAAGTGATAATTGATTAGTTATCCCCACGAACTGATACCAGTTTATCCCCACCAGGTGTCGCTGCTCTATTATTATTATTTATTAATTTCTTTATTATTAGACCTCTTCCACTTTTATACCACATCCTTACACACTTACAATAAGTTATTTATGTGACAAAACAACGTTTGTCGGGGCAGCTAGTAAACATATATTATTTAAATATGATTTCAAGAACATCATTATTAAAACCAGCCACAGTATAGCGAAATAGTGGAAAAACCTTTGCGTACACCAAGAACCTATACAATTATTGTCTGTTGCTCATTTATATCACAATTTGAAATACGCAAGTTATGGTAGAATGTTTCAGAAAAAACTTGCTGTCAATATTATACGATTTCTGAAATTAAACACTTTATTTGCATGTATTTGTTCTGTAGATGGCACGGTGACGTCGTCAAAAGGACTGTACTTAATGTTGAAAAAAGGTTAGTTCGACAGTATGAGTAGCTTGAAGTGTACTAAAATATTACGTGCATCACTCATGGTCTGATATAGTGTACGCAAGCCAGTTGACCACAAAAGTCAAAATTTAAATGTGACTCTGAAAACTTGACAAAATTACATTTTAGTAAAAGATGCAGTACGTTCAGTGGCTTGAATCGGTTATTCGTTGCTATTTTTGAAGCCGACGACCCCATACGTTCAGCCCTAAATGTAACAAACAAGCATGGTAGGCCAGAAAATGCTTAGGCCTACAGAGTTGTGAACGGACCAAGTCTCGTGAAATCAACACTCTCGTGTCTGGAAAATAACTTGAAATACTAACCTGTGACACTCAGAAGAATTTAACGAAGAGCGGTAAATGGACCGCCGCAAATGCAGTTAATTTTGGAACGTACAATCTCCAAAGAGTTTGAAGATGATAACTCACAAAAAAACACATCTTATACTCGTGAAGGGGCTCTTTGTATTGACTTTTGGTTCAGATCATGGTAGAAACATTTAAATGTACAGAACAGTGCCAATAACAGAGGTGCAAACGTTTATCAACCATACAAAGTTACTTCGCAGGAAAATACAAATTGCTATCCAGAAAATGAAACTCTCTTGCCTAATAATTGATAGATCGCAAGGTAAACCGTCAATGTGACGATATACGACATTATGGAGCAGCTCTTATCAAATACTGTAGATGAAATTTACGTGTATTTTTAATAAGGCTTTAATGTCAGTGATGGATGTGGCACACATCAGCGAAATCTATGCAACAAATATTGACGTTCCTGTATGCTATAACGCTGTATGAAGTAATGAAAATCTTAGGCATGGACGGATGTATGAAAACTACGTTATGGCACTATATCAATAGGTCAACTATGAAATGTTGTCGACTCATAAGTTTTTCGGCTGATAAAAAAAAACTGCAGAGGATGTCAAGCTGGAATTTGCCAGTTCTGAAGAACAGACTGTGAATTTCACCCATCTGCCATTTCAAGAACCTCTTATATGAAGCTCCTTCTACATATATATTTTAGTACACTTGATGGCAACGCTGTGAATACTTTGACAGAAACAAATCCTTTTCTCTGAGTACATGTTTGAAACTCTTTTTTTTAACATGTATCTTGTCACTTTTCGATGTTATATACTTACGAAAGAAAACCTTCGTTAAATTGTGATAAATTAGCCATGCTCGCTCTTGAAAAAAAAACATAGGTCGTTAACCGCTGTAGTTATCGAGTAAGGTGGCGCAATGGTAAAACGAAGAAGCATTCTGGAGAACACAGTTTTGATTCCCGGCTCCTGCCATCTTGATTTCGACTTTCCATGGTTTCCCTAAATCACTCGTAACAAATACTGGGATGGTTCCTTTATATTGGCTTCTGCATATTCCTCCTTCATTTCCTGTCACCATGTACATATTAGTGTGTCGCCGTATCTAACGACCTCGCTGTCGACGAGACGTAAAACTCACTTACGTTACCGTAAAATTAAAACCACAGAATTAAAACAAGTGAGTTCTTAACACGCTTCAGAAGCCCAATCTGCGGCCACGACCGCCGGAATAATGAGATGAAAACTCGCAAATAGAGATGTAGCACCCTTTTACCATAAAACATTTTGTTACAGTCGTTTCACGTGCTCTTCAAGAGACCTGCAAGTAATCACATAACGTTTGAAACTTCCTCCTCTCATAGGCCTCTTCCACCATCCACCTCTCCGTCATACACTATTCCACTTCGTCATTAAGAGTGAAGTTCACAGCCTCAATGTGTGTGTTTATATATAATAGGTATATAAAACAGCAAAAGCCACATGATAGTTAAAGACACCTAATAAAATATTTATCTTTAGCTACAAATAATATGAAAGCATTTCATGCTACCGTGATGATAATCCCTGAAATGTTGTGCTGTTTCGTTTCTAGTCACCTTTGTTGTGTTGTGTAGTTTTGTCTTGTGCAGCTTCATTATTAGTCATTTCCGTTCGATGTTTTATTAATTCCTTTATGGTTTTATTCTCTTTGGTTTTTTAATGTAAGTTTTGTACATCTTCATTTTATAGTTTTGATGAAATGTATTATAATCCACGACACAACAGTTTCTCTTTCTGTATGTTGTTGGATTTTTATCGTCTTCAAGTTGTATATTTGCTCTATGATTTCGTTAGCAAATGATGTCCGTTCCTTGCAGAAGTGATTTTATTTAATTATTTTGCATTTCTGTGATTTAGCTTTCGGTAATTAAGTTCGAACATTGCGTCCTATTGGAAAATTTTATACTTACGTTACAGTTTAATTTGAAATGTTTGTGTTTGATTATAGTTTTTTTTAAAGATCTAAAAGGTAGCTAAAATCAATATATATTGACTTAAATGCAATAATTTACACGATATGAGTGGTGACATTATCTGTAGCATAGAGTCAGATTATTTGTTGGTACCTGAACAGGAACGCTTAAATTAATTAATTGCCTGACTGGCAGTGCATAACAGTATTTCATTTCCATAGTGCATAGCAATAATATACTCCTACGGATAACACAATCATCTGAACTGCACGCTTACTTATTTTAAAACGTGTAGGAATGATACTTGCGTGGCTTCTTAACGTAGACTATGTTATTCTGTGTGTTGTACATGCGAATATAAAATCCACATCCTAAGACACATAACGCCATGGTTGTCTTTTTCACTTTCAGTTAGTTGATGTGATTTGATAGTTCGGGTGACGACCTAACAGAACATGCTTTTAATGTGTCCATTGAACACAGTGTATTGTTGTAGGAATAATGGCGCTGCTATGAAGGAACATAAATATGTTTTGTGGTAATGTTGTTACACAACAAAAAGAAATAAAAGTAAGTCCAAACTTTTATTTAAATACTGATAAGTGTTGGTATAGTTTGACTTGAACCTGATTGTTAACAGTACATAGCTATAGTAGTTAAGTTAGTTTTTTATGTATTTCATGTAGTTTGTATTACCGTTGATACAGTTTCTTCAACGTAACAGAGTGATATTTATAAAGAATTTATATTTCAGTTCCGTCTAAAAAGCAGACGGTTCCATTTCTAAAACTTGAATGTTCCTCGTACAGAACAGATTGTTTCTCGTACAAAACAGATTTTTTTCTCGTACAAAACAAATTGTTCCTCATACAGAACAGATTGTTCCTCATACAGAACAAATTGTTCCTCATACAGAACAGATTGTTCCTCATACAGAACAGATTATTCCTCATACAGAACAGATTATTCCTCATACAGAACAGATTGTTCCTCATACAGAACATATTGTTCCTCATACAGAACATATTGTTCCTCATACAGAACATATTGTTCCTCATACAGAACAGATTGTTCCTCATACAGAACATATTGTTCCTCATACAGAACAGATTGTTCCTCATACAGAACAGATTGTTCCTCATACAGATCAGATTGTTCCTCATATACAGAACAGATTGTTCCTCATACAAAGAACATATTGTTCCTCATACAGAACATATTTTTTCTCATACAGAATATAGTTTTCCTCGCACAAAACATATTGTTCCTCATACAGAACGTATTGTTCCTCATACATAACGTATTGTTCCTCATACATAACGTATTGTTCCTCATACAGAACAGATTGTTCTTTATACAAAACAGATTTTTCCTCATACAGAACAGGTTGTTCCTTAAACAGAACAGATTGTTCATAGTAAAGAACATATTGTTCCTTCTATATAATAGAACGCTTCTTCACTAGAATAGAATGCTTCTTCAATATAATAGAATGCTCCTATAGAATAGAATGCTCCTTCTACAGAACACATTGTTCTTGCTACATGATACATTGTTCCTTATATAAAATAGAATGTTCCTTCTGCAAAACGTATTGTTCTTTCTAGAGAACAAATCGTTGTAGAATTTATTATACAGAAACGATTTTTTCATTTCTTCAGAAAAAAAAACACGTTCTTTCAATACAGTATAATTTTCTTTTTACAAAACACAAAATTCCTTCTAGAGGACTGATTTTTTTTCTCTAGCAAAATATGTGGTTCTCTCTCTAGAACAAATGATTCATCAATAGAAGGAACACATTATACAGAATAAGTTGTTCTTTCTATAGCATATATAATGTAATTTTTACAGAACAGATTATTCTTCTACACAACAAATTACTCTTTGTATAGAATAGAATTTTCTTTTCACGGAACAAATTGTTCCTTCTTCTTGTTGTTATTTCTGCAGAACAAACTTTCTTTCATTACATTAGATTTCTCTTTCTTCAGATAACAGTGTTCCTTTTGCAGAACAATTTTTTTTTTCTGTAGAATATAATGCTCTTGCTACAGAAAAGATTGTTCCTTCTGCAGTCCATGTTCTTCTTTATGTAGGATGGATTGTTCCTCATTAAATCATATAGTTCATTCTACAGAACACACAGTTATTTCTGCATACCAGAATGTTATTTCTACAAAACAAATTGTTTTTCTACATAGCCAATTTTTCATCAGAACAGGTTCGTTACTTAGGTATTGTTCTTAGAATAATTAGGACTCTAATTAGTAGTGTTGTGCTTCCAAAAGTACATAATTTCGTTCATTGTTCTGTAATTTGTAAATGTTTTAGCGAGTGATTTGCTTTGATCCTTGATATCACTACGTATTACACATAGGTTTTCTTGAGTTACATACTGATGCGTCATGATGGGTCATATAAAGTTAAGTAATATGAATGAAGGTAGAATTGACTTGGCTAAGAGTGTTGACAGCTAGGTCCTATTCTTGTATGCGAAGAAAATTGTTTACAAAGCCACCCAAATCACCTCGTTTCAATGTTAATTGCACAAGGCCTACGTTAAACATTTTTAATTGCTCTACGAAAACTAGTAATTGACTTATTACTTGTTTTAAAAAGATATTTTTTTTGTAAAGCGTATAAAACCTTTTTATTAATTAAATGTGTCTTAAGGTTACTAGATCCTAGAGGTCCTGTTAAAAATCGCAAAGAAATAATTTATTTGTTTAACGTTAACGTGTTAGGCACATCCATTGTGATAAGGATGAAATATAGTAACACAGTAAGTTAAACTTGACAGAAACACCACAAATGGTACAGTTATTGCCCATTTAAGACATTTTAAAATATTAGTTTAACAATTTAAAGAAAACTCATCTCTTGGCTACCTAGAAAATGTGTTTCGTAAACAACAACGGCTAATTCGCCTTTCGTAGGTTTTTTATAAGAATATAACGTGTGGTTAAATTCCTCACAAATACAAGCATATAATACTATTTTTTCTTAATAAACGATGAATTTTACTCTGTCGTCTAAGCACAATATTTTCGAAATAAAAGATAAACATTTGATCATATACTTAGCTAAACGCTATACATTTACGGTTTAAATAACTAATACACATAAAAATATCATTTTTGCTTAGTCCCCTCGCTTCGAATTTTTAAGTAATCCTTCACATTATTTTTGTGTATTATTTATTTCTGTTCGAAATATGTAAATATTTTTCTGATTTTGCATATATGTGATTCATCTAGCTTTTGACATCCTTAACAATAATTGGAATTGTAAAGTACGAATGTCCTGGTCTGTTATAGTTAATTTTCTCTATACTGTTCACATGCAACTTCTCACTTGTTATTGCTGAGAGTCACCTTTAATGTACCGATTTTTTTCATAAATTAATTATGTGTTTCAGTAGCTTCCGACAGTTTTCATTCTTACTTCGATCTCATTTTTCAGTATTTGAGAACTACACTTCCTACGAACATTTCAGTGAATACTTATTTAATTTCATAGAAATTACATATAAAAGTGAACCAGTTGCAATTTCAAATAACAGATGCATTTTAAACACACACAGCTAGTCACATACATACAAATTTGTAAAACCTTTGGCCCGAAAATATTTTTATCTGTGGAATATTTTATTATGACTTTACAATGAGAACGTTGTGTTAAGTTTCATTTTCATAACATTTAGACATCAGCTCACGATGGAAGTAAACAAATACCTCAAATACCGGATAATAGGGGAAATTTCTATCGGAAGAATATTTTGAATAAGGTTTATTTTAACATTAAAATACTTTTGACAGTATTACACAAGAGTTATGGCAAACATTAATTTTTTTAAGGTTCAGTGCAGTGTAATTCACCCTTATTAACTCAAACTGTACAATTATACATAACCATTGCTGAAGAATTAAATTTTTTCTGCCAATATTCAAAAAGACGTTTACAGGCTATTTGCAGAAAAACTATACACTTTAGAGAAATACTTTTTTACGTTTACCCAAAGTGTTGTTTTCCACCAAATAACGTAAAAAGTAGTAGTGCAAGTAATTGGGCCTAATCTGAATTGCACTACAAAAAATTTAATGTCTGACGACACGGTTAAACACATATTTTTAAAAGTATTAGTCCAGACTAGAAGTTCTACAAAACTTAACACTTAACCTTGAGCAGTGAGCATTTGTTATATTGTAACAGAGAAAATAAGTAATTTAAACGTATTGTCATAATTCAATATTCATGTTTCGAAGCCACTCAGTAAATATAAAGGAATTACTGTCAATGTATAGTAATGTTTAAATATTACCTACCCTGGTGTTTACAGTTTCTCTACCAAATTACAGAGTAACAGACGTATTATTTAGTGAAAATTAAGCATGGATCTAGCTACGGGGATATACAGGGAACAAGCCCTCTTCCAATCAAATTTCAAATAATTTGAGATTGTTGTACAAAATGTGTGCGTTGCATGTCGACCCAAATATTGGCTCCTGTGTTGTATACAGCAGAATTTTCTCTATTTTGTCTCCTTCGTTGTGTCGTTTTGTGTACACATCCATTCATTTGAATTTTCTTTTGTGCTGTCCTTATTGCCTTCGTCCATTTTTGTCGCCCTTTTTCATATACGTTATTTAATTGTTCGTTCGTTTTTTTAATTTTTGTGTCATATTTCTTCATATACAGATTGTATTCCAGTCTGGAATTAATTTGTTTTATTGAACTATTTATTGTGTTTGCCTCGTCTTTTGGAATATGACCACATTCCTTTCCGGAAATGTCTGTATTTTGTGGTTTTGCATCACGGCAAATTTCGCTCGCAATGATGCATGCCCACAAAACGATATTGTTTATTATTTATGCGGTTATGTATTTTCATGCATATTTCACATAATTTATATATTTTTGAAATTAAATTTATATTTAGCCAATGTCTCATCCCTCTCCCAAGCTATTTGGATGTCACTATGCCTGTGAAAGTAGCCCCAGGATTCCGATATATGATAGTGGGTAGAGGTTATGACGGTCTATTTGTTTCGTAGCTTGCGAGCGACTTTCTGGCGTCATATTCGCGGCACCACGTGACCGGTGGCGTACAACGTATTCTGCCGGCGCCAGCGGTCTCAGAGTGCCGCCAGACCTTCCAGCCACGTGCCGGCATCCACGTGCGTCTCGGCGCCACGCGTCCGTCTTCTCAAAGCCACCTTTTCGAATAAGTAAGCGTCCCTGAGCGAACGTGTGCGAACCAATCTCGCAGCTACGGAGTTCAAAAGTTGAATTTATTTTAAACAAAATTCTTGTCATCGGATTAATTTCGAGCAAAATGCAGTCTGCGTAAAATGCTTTCGAAAATTACAGCCACATTGAGAAATGATTTTAATATTTTCCTTTCGGAAAATATTTCTACCAAATTAATTTTTTTAGAAAATTTCTTTCTGATGCGCATTTCTTTAAAAATTAGTTTTCCTTAATGGTTTAGATGGAAATAATTTTAATAATTTGTATGATTTGTTAAGGACAATAAACTAAGTAAGTCAATAAAATAAATTTAAGTCATGAGACTACTTAGTTAAATTAAAAACTGCCACTCGAAATACCTACTTGATCAGTGTAGTTGAGGTCGAATCAATTTCTACTTTTTCGCTAAGCAGAAACATACAAATTGTGCAGAATTGAGCAACTTAAATCAGCTCTTAAAATTGTTGAAGAAATTACCAACCAATTTGAAATATTAGTGATGGTTTTGACGATGCTGATTCACTAGTTTTACACGAAGTTAAGGTTTAATGATGCTATGTTACACAAAACAGTATACACCACTTGTTGAAGTCCTCGTTGTAATGTAGCGAAAAATATCGCAACATAATTTCTTTAACTTAATTCGAGCAATAAAATTGGTGTTTGAAAATATCAGGTGATTACGACCACTGTTTATGTAGCCATAATACAGTTTTCGGTGGGTTTATATTTTATGAGTAGTTTTGTGTACACTGTGCAACCTACGTGAAAACAACAGTGCAATCAAAATTATTCTCAATTTTATTGCAATTTCTCAGACACAACTACAATGGCTACAGTTTATGAACAACGCCTTTATTTACACATTGTTATTAAAAGCAATAAACAAAGATTTTCACGATTCAGTATAGTTATTATTTTACGAATAATATAATTCTGGGTCATTTTAACTAATTTACAGTTCTGTAAGCCATATACCACTTATATTGCTGTTAATGCTGGATAACTAAAGCGTATTTGAATTTCATGAGGTTTAATACTATTTTATTAGTAGACGTATGTATGTAATTGCTTGTTCAACATTTAACGGTTATTTGATTTTTAATTCTGAAATAACACTGTACTAATTATTATATTATTTTTAATCTAATTCGTTTATTTACATATTCTTATCAAATATATGTGCCAAATTTGTAGGATGTTACATACACAGGCAACACATATTTAACGTAATTGTGGTGCTACTTTTAACAGTGTTTGAAATATTTTACAGTAACAATTTAGTGACAATTTCTTTCATTTTAAAAGTAAGCCGTATCTCTCATTAATATTGTGTAGTTTTATTTAAAACGGTGGGATTCATCAACAGTAAATTAATTTTCCATAGAGAAAGTCAAATGCACTTAGTAATGTTCAAATAAATCCATTGTTTACTGTGTACGGCAAAATATTTACATGAGATACCTCACGAACATAAGACAGTTCTTTTCCTAATATTTTTGTCTTTGATTAATTAAAAAAAACAATATATAAAGAATTCGCGTACTCAGGCCTGTGCATGTGTAAAATAAATATAATTAGGGATGAAATTATTGAAATAATTTTGTTAAAAATTTAAATAATAGGCCTACATAAACAAATCTACTAGGTACGACACGTACTTCAAGTACCAATTTTAATTTCATCATTTTGTAGTTTTCTTTTCTCAGATACATTAAAAACATTAAGTCAAGCCCAACAAAAGTAATTACTTTGAAATGCTCGTAAATATACAAAGATAACGGACCAAGTAGAACTAAACTTTATACAAAAATCTTCGAGCAGATGTCTTGATAATATGCGAACAACTAACGAACAATGCTGGAAATTACCAAATTTTTATGCACTCTTTTTGTAAATTTAGAATATTAGACTTCATGCTGTCAGTTTTTAATGGCTAGAAAAGTAATTTTTTTTAGAAGTTTCTTCAACTTATGAGATGCTGATTTGCATTCGGCAATCACTCAAGCTTTCTTTGATACATCTTATATAGAAAACGTAGGAAATAATGCTATCAAAACTTTATACGAATTTCTAATGTATTATTTTTCTAAACGAAAATGTAGTCTGTAATGGAATAACGCATGGTACATAAAATATTTTGAAAACCAATCTTTCAAAATGCTGTATACATTGAAAGGAAAATAATCACAATTTATTGACAGTGTTCAAGAATCTTTTTCTGCGTAAAATGTAGTATATAATATATTAATTTCAAATAGCATTGTCTCTGTAGCATTAGAATTAAAGAGAAATTTCGATGCACAAATTCTAAGTTCGTTCTTGTATTTGATCGGCCGTTAACCTCTTCCACATTATTTTTAATCGCTTACGGTTTATACTTCATAAATAACAAATTATATTTATTCAAAGGGCTTGGCATACAACGATGTAACTTTGAAATATTTAAATATAGTAAAATAATAACGTGCATTCTGGGAGTGTTGGTAATTTTTTTTTTAAACTGTACATTGATGAACAAAATGTTAATTTTGGTAAGGATTTAAGCAATTTTAGGCCTAGCCTTAAATAAATAGGTTTTGTAAGCTGATGTAATTACAAATTGTAATATTTATAACTGCTTAAAATTCCGAAAAAAAAAATTGTATTAACCAAAGCACATTTATAGATATAACTTTTGTCTTCCAATAATATTCTCACAGTTATATTAATTAAATGTTTTTATTTGTGCAGAGAACAAAGGTAACCGACTTCCAAATTCAGGATGTTATAGTTCAGTGTTTCGAGTATTAAGTGTTAAGTTTTATTAATAACACTTATATTACTGTTATAATTTCCGATAGCACGAATTGTTTTGAATCGCCGAAACAATACTTAGGCATATAAAAAACTAGTAAGTCCTATTATTTTGCGATATTACAAAATAACAATACACTGAAACTATCAATTTAATTGTTGGATGAGCTTAATTTTAAGGTAAGTTTATAATTGCGATTTTGTATTGCCAAATAAAATTTTTATTCGATTGACAGATACCCGTATATATTTCCTTATTATGAATTTGTGCCAACACAACGAGCATAATCAACTAAGCTGCTATGTTAAATGACGTAGTAATATTTTGCCATGAGGTCAAAAGGTATTTTGTACAAAAATACATTCTTTCAAAAAATATAATATTATGATCAAAGGAAACTTTTTAAAAACCAAAAAATCGGTACTAACAAATATTCTTTGCTGAAATTCAGAAGGTCTTTACTGCAAAATCAACAAATTTAAAACGTGTTTTTATGTGAGGAAAACGTTTTATACTTGTGATAAAATTGATTTAATGCCAAGGGTTCCTATTTATACTGTTTTTGTGAGTTAAGTTTTTTAAATCCTTGAACGGGAGCAGATATTGTAAAACTGTTACTTAAAAATGTTGGTAATGATTTGTAATATGTAGCCTA
This sequence comes from Medauroidea extradentata, assembly GCA_003012365.1. Lineage (NCBI taxonomy): Eukaryota > Metazoa > Arthropoda > Insecta > Phasmatodea > Phasmatidae > Medauroidea > Medauroidea extradentata. Next base: position 29,830 of record PNEQ01016851.1, read on the forward strand.
ACTTTAACAGACATATATTATTTTTAAATTTTTGGATTATTATCGACATAACGTTATTAAAGTCATTAACCAAATATTATATAAGCTTAAGTTTTTAAACCAATTAGGATTCATAGTACAAACCTTTTTCCAACATTAACGGTTTTACGATATTTGCTGCATTTCAGGATTTAAAAAATAAAACTTACTAAAATAGCATAAATAAAGGACGCGTGGCCTTAAGTGCTTATGCCAGCTACTCCTGTTAGCACTCATGTATTCCTTCTGGCTGACTTGTGTTTGAAACCTATCCTACGATTAGCTCTCCGACCTAAAAGAGTAGGGCTCTACATAAAAATTAACAAAACGAAATCGTGATAACAGCTTGGTTAAAATAATACACTTATAGAGATATGACTGGAACCTTGTATTCCGAAAGCAATTTAAAAACGCTTGAGCACGAAGGTGTTATTAATTTAACTTTTACCAAATATTTTATTTCAAATATATTTTTCTTCATATGTTTATCGTAAGGCGTAGAATATGTCACTGTTGAAAAAATTTCAAATTTAACAATTATAATACTTATTTTAACTTCGTGTGTGAAATTGAAATGCCATTTTCAAAATTAGCTTCCTTCTATTTCACAAGCTAAGCTATTGTAAATATTTTGTTGATGTTCAGTTTAAACTCTAAATCAATTAAATATTACATGTGCTATCAGAAACTATAAAATATTCACCTGATACAAAATTTATAGCTAAATTAAATAAATGCAAGAGGGTTACATAGTGGCCTACCTTTTATTTCATAAAACTGTCCTTCACGGTAACTTGCTACGTGAGTCTCTGTAATTTTTAGTCAGTTTCAGCAAATTTCTCGACAACGTCTTCCCTGATAGTCAATAAATTTAGCAAAATTGTTAGAAAGTATTTGCTACTTGTCAGTAATAATGCCAATGAAGCTACCTATCAGTGGCAAACATCATGCCAGATATTTAGCTCTTCATGACCCATGCTAATTTTGAAATATGAAAACAAATCGAGTTTTTGGGAATCAATAGGCATCATCTCTGGTTTGGCCCCGAGGTGAGGGAGTGACTGTGGAAGGTGGCAGGCCCTTTTCACAACATTAAAATAATTAAAATTATTTTGAACTTTAAATAAAACGTAAGATCAGCGAATTTCCAACTCTTCGACGTAGATGCAGACATAAATATTCATATTTGTGTTTTATAAGGGAAACATTTCCAAATAATAGCAATATGTAATGTGATACCCGAAAAATTTGAGTTACGCTACCTATGCCTGTACTTTTGACTTACGTACACACACAGATGATGTGCTTAATGAAAACCAACGACTTTATATCAGCAGAGCTGCGATGCTATGCTGTGCGGGGAGAAAATTATTATACTAATTTCTATGTCGAAGTAAAGCAAGAGTATTTTCAAACGTTACAGCGAAATATAGAGAAACTCTTCAAAATACCATTTTTCACATTACAATTTTAGAATACAACACGCCTGACGTCCATAGGTAAGGCACTTTTCTTTGCATTAACAATAGATTAATTTTGTGGACAATTATAACTTATATGTATTAAGTTGTTTGCAAGAGTCGTTAGGTTAGAAATGCTCTGGAATAATGCGAATCTCAATTACGTCTCCAAAAACACTGTTTTAAACACTTACAAACGAATATTCATAAAAATATGCCGCCCACATCCCGATAGCTGTGAAGACTAAACCGGATAGAACATTGTGCCGTCTCATCAGAATTTTAAACATGTTACATTTATTCCGGTGGTTTTAAAGACGAATGCTACTCAGTGCGAAGCTGCATAGTTCACTATAAACTGAACACTCAGCAGAACTTGTAATTAATTAAACATATGTTTTATTGGGCAAATAGATGCTAACTTTTAAGAGTGTTGAAATGTTTACACTAGTTTTTAGTTACATGGAAGTTTTAATTTTAAAATAGTATGCTAAAGATGGCTGCAAAACAGCTGAAAAAAAACTTTATGCAGTGCTCACTTTATCGTGAATGGCCTATATTTATGTTACTTGTAATTGTTGCAGTACGCAGCAGTTGTTACAATTCGCTTGTTGTATAAGGCTGCATACTGTTCCACTGACCAGTATCCTAATTTGAAGTACATAACGGCACTGTACTATATATTATAAAGTAGCTTATATTCAGGACCGTACGCATGGGAGGGGGAATGGGCCTAGCCCCCCCCCCAAATATTTGAACCTTAACTAGGCAGAATAGTGAGATGGGATGCAGACCCCACTTATCTTACAGAAACTACTGAAAAATTCGATGTCACGTATAACGTAAACTAGTAGTAAAGCACATAAAACAAAAATGTAAACTTCATGAAATTAAGTTTTGAGGTTCGGACACCCACCAAAAATTTTTTCGTATTAGGCCCTTGTGTATTGTGTATGTTTTTTTTATTTACAGGGTTTTATATTCCGCCAACGTAAAAAAACTTTAATTCGCCCACTCAAAATATTAATACAAAGTTTTGTGAAAATAAATTTTTGGGTTTAATGTCTAGAATGACTTTTAGCAGCTGTCAAGAAGGTCACTTGTTTGTGGAATATAATTTAGGCTGTTATATTAAGTAACCCGCCGGGGTTAGGTCGGTTTGCTGTGTCACGTGATCACGTTTACTCTATCACCTGGTTGTCAAAAACCACAGGGGATTCAGGGTTACGTGACTTATTTTACGTTTAGAACATCTTCGCAGGTTGCTATTTGAATGTCTCTAACTGAACTTTGTCCTACCTAGGTTAACTTCGTGACTTAGTAAATTCCGCCTTATTCAGGGTTAGTCACATTGAGTTACCTCCTCACACTAGACTTATTGTATTTAACATTTGGAGAAAAATGTAATATGCGTGTCGATACCGTTTCAAGTATTTTCAGAGTAATTCGGAACATGCCGAATAAAATGCAGAAGTAAATACGTAATGCTTATCCAGACAGTATTGTTTGTATTCGAGCATCAACAGCCGCAGATATACCACACCAATCAAGCAGATTTATAATGCCATCCCATGTGAATTGTATCCCGTCGGTAAGGTAGACATAGCAGTATAATTGTTGATTTTAATTTTGCCAGGGACCAACATGTATATGATATGTTTTTTTCCTCCAAATTACGTAAGGATAAGCTCTGTGTGTGGCGGTAAGTTCTTGAAAAACACCTTTGGTAAGGCTTGGTTTTTTTTTTTCTAATTCGAGTTGGGGTTCGTGGCAGACGGGTTGAGAGGAGGTAAAAAAAAACGTGTGAAAGGCGCGAAGGTTGAAGCGGTTTAGTGCGCATTCGCGTGCGACAAGGCTGGTGAGAAAGAAGGGTTGGTGAAGGGTGTGGAGTAGAAGGGCAGCAGAAAAAGGAGAGGGAAGAAGTGTGCGAGTGTGCAGCGCGCGCGCCCTGGCCCGGCCAGGATTGTTGTCGGGTGTAGGGTCGGCGGTCGGCCGCCAGAACTGGACCGCCACGCGCCCGCCACCGGCCCCACTAGCACAGCCACGCGTACATGCCACTCACGACACATTCAGCGCTTTTGCCGACCGCCTTGTCTATTATGTTGATTAAAAAATATTATTTATTATCAATTTAGACGTTAACTCTTGAGTACACTACAATCTATACACGTCACGTAGGTTACTTTGTTTTTATTGAAAACCGCCAGAAAACTATAATTTATCTGGATGGAGAAAAGTAACCCACTTTCCAAAAGTACTCCCATTACCCCGAACCACACATACAAACAACAAATTAAGGCTTTACATGTGTTAAAAATTCATAATTTTATATTTGTAACAAATAGAGGTGGCCCGCCTGAATGTTTTTGGAGCGATTGAGGGGGGGGGGGGGGCAGGCGGCGCCAATGCTATGGGAGAATTGGAACCATTAGAAATATAAACCATATTTCTATGTACGATATTTGTCTCAAACTCTGTCCATTAGACAATTATACTATTTCCATGCTGTAAATGGGCGATATACAAGATAAGGCACAAATCACACATTACTCAGTGCCCGGAATTCCTCCTGGCAGGCCTGCCAAATACTTCTAGTTCTGTAGACGTAATTAATGAATAAATTATTCCCTTGTCGACGAAGTCAGCGTGTATTATTATTACGACAGCATGTTGAATTTAAAATTTACATGTTAGGACAGCATTCACTCGACAAAAACCAGAGGACTTTTTTTAATGAATTAATTTATTCCGATATAATATGTCACTGACAATTTTATGAACAAAAAAAAAACTAATTTTTGTTACTTTAAACAATTTCTGAGAATGCATAATTTTCAACAGTTTTTTATTTGCGTTTTATAACGTTCAGGAATGAGCCAGCCAGTGACATCTTAATTTCAATGTGAATTGTTCGGTTTCAGCAATTCTGTTGGTTTTTGTTGGGTGTTTGCTGAATTATTCATTCAAATTTTGATGTGCTGTTGTGTTCGTTCCAACAATTTTCCCCTAGGCAGACAATATCGTAACTTCAATAAGTCAACAAATTTAACATTATTTCATTCAACTATAAAGATATTAATTTCCCCTACTTGAACCCTCACAAGCTATTCTGGAGGCGTTACAGTTATATTTTACTTATTTTGTCTGTTAACACGTATTTCATGTACATAATTTTATTTTTTTCTGGTAAAATACTTTAACACCTGCGAAAAACTCATAAATCCTGACCACGGTCGTAGAAGAACAGGTCTGGACACTCGCCTATCTAACAATGTATTTTGCTTGACCCCCTTGTTGTTTGGCTGTAGGTCGTCATGTTACCGAGAATGTCGTACTTTTTGGCGCTGTTTTCCAGGCGGTCGGACTCAAACTCCGTCCACTTTTTTCCATTGTTAAATTTATAAAGTAAATAAGGATTGCAGGAAACTTTTCTTAAATTTGTGAACGAAGAAAGTATTTCATAAATAGATAAAAAATACGTTTTGATAAATTGTTTATCTTAGCGGAAAGGAAGTGGGCGGAGTTTAGTCCGACCGCCGTAACATCAGCGCCAATAAAACACAATATTCTCGGTAACTTAGTGAACTACAGACAAACAACAAGGGGGTCAAATATCCAGGCGAGTGTCCAGACCTATTCTTCTACGACCGTGATCCTGACATATGGCGTGTTGTGACGTAGCGAAGCTTTTATTAAAAATAATATTTAGATGCTCAACACTTTTATGGGGTCATTAGTAAGGCTCGTAATCAGTCGCTATAGTGTTGATCATTCGTTGATTTGAAATTCTGAGAATAACAATGAAAATTGTGCAATTATAGCGCAAATTAGGTTTACCTAGCACTACGACACAAGCGCGGCAGTTGAACTACTACCGTGAATTTAGGCCGCTATCAATTCAGCATTTTTTTTTTCATATTCAAACATTTTTAGGACTGATTGCAACCTAATTACACACTAACAGTTCAACGCCACATTTGTACTGTAGCGCAAAGTAAATAGAATTTTAGCTATAATCGTAAATTTAATATATTCTTCTCGGAATTACAAATAACCGAAAAATATAATAATCTAGTAAGTCGACAAGTGCCGAGCCTTAAGTAATGCTTAATGCATACATAAAGGTGATCACTAACTGTAAAAAACTTCCTAAAATGTTTTGGAATTAATTAACCTAAACGCAATGGGACAGTTACCATACTTCCGCCTTGTAAATAGGCAAACTTTTACACATGTTACAATACAAGTCTGGTAACTTTAGTTTACATTTGACTGTTTTATAAACAGTTTAGGAGTGCTACCATATGTCTGGGAAACAACTATACCATACCTACTTCATTAGCTCTCCTATACACATCGTGTGGCAAAATTACAAACTATTTTTATAGTGTAAATTCGAAAGCAATTATAAAATGTTAAAATAGGCGTGACAATATGTTAAAATAATAGTAGCATATGGATCCTACATGGAAATATCCATCATGACGTGCGAGACCCCAATGTAAGAGAAGGTTGAGTGCCTTGTGCTAGGCGGTGTTGAGGTAACTCGCAAGATAATGTTAAGAGACTTCTCTGGCCATAATAGCGTGCGTTGTGTTTTCATTACACGAAATTAAAAGCGGCCACACAATAAAATAAATACAGCATATTATAGCCAGCATACGCTTCAATATCTGTATGTTCACATTTCCGTCTGAAGAAGTTTTCATGAGATTGAAACGAATTGTTCGTTTTTTTTTTTTTTTTTTTTTTGTGAATTAAATTCTTACGAGGTATCTCAGAGGAAGATGCCAGTTTGGGGAAAATACCAGTCATACAGATTGTTTATGTTTTGTTAACTGTGATAATTTTTTCAAAATAAACTTATTGTTCATTGCTGACATACAAAAAATATCCAAAGAAAAAATATCCGATCGTAATATATTTTGCATATTTATACAAACATTGTTGTTTTAAAATGCCTCAAGTGTTGCATCTTTCCGCCGTGTTACCGTATTATTTGTTGACTCTCCGAGAAAAAAAAAATGTTTAAGTAGGTACACGTAATATTTTCAGAAAAAAATTTAGAGCAGCACTTGAATTCTTGCTGAAGGATTTTCCTCGAACTAAGGAACTGTCTACTTCCTTACTACAGATGTTTTGGAAACTTGTATATAGAAGTATTGGAGAAAGCTGCACATGCGATAGTAGTTTCCCATAGTGGCTTTGAGAGATCGGCCACATTTTTGCCAGTGCAAAATTGTAATGAAAAAATTCTATCGTTACTAAAGTATCCCACCGTATAATAAATTTGTTTATACTAAGGAGATAATCGTATTGAATGCTGGCCGTTCGTCCAAGCCAATTAGAAGATATCGTGCCTTTTTCTGTACCAACGAGATTCTACGGGCGACAATTAAAGTGTCATTCAAAAAATAATATTCAATTTTACGTCAACTCCCCATTAGGTCCTATTTTTTAATTCATTTATTCCCAGTATTTTGTCAGCAGTTTCTTCTGTAAGCGTCTTGTGAATTTTTAAATGTTTAAAATATTTTTCTTATTGCAGACTGCATTGAAGAGTAATAGCAAATGTACAACATGTTTTTTGGTAATAATTTGTAATTATTGGGCACATATGCATGCGAATTATAGGTCGTCCTGAAATGTTACTGACGCTCGCTGTGTCTTAAGAGTTAACTTCTGGTCCACAACAAAAAAAGATTGTTCGCCAACACTTTCATACATAATTGATATGTATAAGCGTAGTTCGAATTTTTAAAAGGGCTTTGGACTTACACTAACGCTGAGCATATATTATTAAATCTTTTTATCTAATATTACTGAACACTTTAAGCCAGCAATTTTAGCAAAAATTTTGCCAGAGTCCGCGTTTTTGGCGAACTTTTTGGTGTGATGTCGAATTTTCGTATTTTAGATTGCGGCACAAATGATAATGCTGAAGGAATGCGTCGCTCCGGACAAGTATTTTTGTACAAATTTGGTAAAATATGTTATCAAGACTATTACGTCAATGTTTCATGCTATACAATGCAATTACCAAAATACTATTAACATTCTTACCATTAATAGTTGAACGATCGCCTCTGAGATAAACATACGAGTGACTTTCATGACGAGCTGTAAGCAAAATATAAATTACGTTCAGGACCTATCTTTTTATTGTTAATTTATAGTACATTTTGAAATTATAGCCAGGTTTACATCGTTCTATTACTACGAATCTTCCCGTTACGATTTCTAAATCAACATTGCTGTGGGCGTGACATGTACCAATGCGTCTTTTACATAACATTATAAAACGTTGCAAAGTGACCTGCTACTTGTAGATTGTAGTTTACAAAACAATTACACGCGGTACTATTTCTCTGTTTAACATAATCAATTTTGTTGCTTAGTTCTATTAGCAAACATTAAAATACATTCGCATGTCATTACTACCATTTTTTTAAGTTAATGCCGAACCACTTACTTCTAATTTTATACGGCTTTCATAAAATCTAGTTGCCTGCTAATTGAACTGAAATGAAAGAATTAAAACATTAACATTTCTTGGAACTTCAATTAATTAGAAACTGTTTTATTTAAGTAAATATGCAATGGGAAAGCTAAAAGTGTTTAGTTGACATGTTTTTAATCAAAGCATTAAATAAATGTAATGCCATATAGTGCATTTTCATTCATTTAATTGTTTCACATCACTCAGTACACTCTTTTGTATGTAGTCACAATCACATAGACGAAACATTCCTACTTAACTGAATTATCTTGAAGAGAAACGCTTATATTTTCCATAGGAGGTTTTAAAACATTTGTAATCGGTCAAATTAAATTATAAGGCACCTTTTAAACATCAGCATAAGTGTGAAAATAGCTGAACAAAAAAGAGGGACGGGGTGCAGGTAGACATTTCTTTTTCTCTTCAAAATGGAAAGAGAAAATCGGAAGGAAAAAATTGTACTGTATTATATTATTATAATCCGCAGAATATTGTTTAATGGTCTAAATTTGTCATATATTACAAAATATAAAATTTTGAAGTGTACGTTTACGTTCAATCAGTTTTAATGTAGGTACAAAGTTGAAGAACGCGTTAATGTGTGTGTCATTATATGTCAAAAGTTGAATCTTAGAACTGATATGGTGAATATGGGAAAATGATGGTATAGGCAGATTTTACGTGTATTTTAATGGAGATATTGTATTTATGTAGGCATACTCCTTAATCAACTCATAGGTAGATTAAGTTGTCGATGAATTATTTAAATATTGTTATCCTTAAATTCTTCTCCAAACCGCATCTTGACAACGACTTTGGGAACGACAGTTGTTTTACAAGAGCTAAACTTACTTGTGTTCAGTGTGAAAGGCACAGTTTTACAACACACTCTTAATTATTGTTGCTGTATTATAGCATGTACGGAGTTAACTGGAAGCTTTCAAATGGGCGTAACACACTCTTAAATATGTGGAACTTCTAATGACGCCACTCGCGGGTCGAGTTTGGCCGCGATCCAATTTCTCGGTCCGTGAGTGCGAACCTCACTGAGAAGGAAATCCAGTTGCCTTTCATCGTCCACCGCCGGGAAGTAATGGAAATCTGTTTTTCTGTGCCAACATGTACTGAACTGCAGGGCGTTTGCTCTTTTAATTGCAATAAATTATTAATATCGCCAAGACAGAGTAAACACAACTTCTATCATGACCTTCGTTTTAAACAAATCATTGAAACATTGAAAAAACTTAGGCGAGACACCAGCGCTAAATACACATTTAACGAAACTGTAATCCCGCGGTGAGTTACAAGAACTTCCACGTGCTGTTTTGATAGTTTTCCCATTTTTAACGTCTTCAAAATGACGCGAAAGAGAACTAATATTTTCTGTCATTCCTTTTTGTCACCAATTGCTATGACATTTTAAGTTATGTTCTTCTTAATGCAGTTACTGAAAGCAATTCACGTTAAACCGACCATTGTTAACGCCAATTAGTAATCAGATACGTAGACAGAATTACAAAAAAAAAAAGCGAAAAAAGAAATGAAACATATTATGAGGTACTACCCGAAATAACGGTGAAACTGACTTCACTGGAAATTCAGGAACTTTTTATTCAGTTCATTGGATTCCTTATTTAGGAAAGTGTTGTAAGTAACGTGATTTTATCAATAATTCTTGTTTACAGTAGAACCCTGTTATAACATCTCTGGATATAACATTTTCCTGATTATAACATTACTTTTCTTTAGTCCCACCACTTTTCCATAAGAAAAATTGCTTTCATTTCCTGCTTATAACAGCACTGGTATTTTCATTTCCTGCATATAACATCACTTTTTTCTCAAACATTAATCAAAAGTCATGTAAAATTTTTCTTAACTGTAATATTGTAAATAAAATAACTAAGCTGTAGACTAAAAACATCTTTCAAAACCAAATAAATATTTGGGAAAGTATCATAAGTATACATTACAATGAAATTAAAGACTGTGATCCTGAATATGACGATCATGAACCTACAGAAGACAAGTGGGAAAGCCTCTAATATACACACAATGTATGTATTCATCATGTTACTGATAGCACAGTAACTACAGCCTCTTTTAATCTCATTATAAGCTTATTATCTGTACATAAACTATCAAATTTTAAGTTACTTTTGTGTAATATCCATTTATTGGTGGAAAAATATTGATTCCTGCTTATAACATTTTCCTGCATATAACACTTTTTTTCACAGGTCCCTTGAAAAACGTTATAACAGGGTTCTACTGTATATGTTTTTTACAATTCAGGATTTTACAATATAATCGACTTGTATGTGCGTATGATTGTTCATATAGGCTACGCTGTCACATAGCCAGCAATGTTATGTACAAACTAAATTTTTAGTATTTTATAATTAAAGAACATTTATGTTTACACCTAACAGCAAAATATGTAATTTCTTCAATGAATGGTGCTGCATATTACTTTATTCTCTGAGTATTATGCTGTCCGTTGAAATAGGCCTATAAACTAACACCTTTTTACAAATTTATTACTCTTATGTAAAACTTTCTTGAAGAAGATATTTTGTTTTGTGACGCTAAGTTATCGGATTTAATATATATATATATATTAAAATGATTAATTTCTTATCAATAAAACTTAGTAAACCTACTAGAAACTTGTATATATGAAAAATGGTACACAAATATATGTAATATTGTTCCGTTACCTTTCCACAACACATGCACATACAACTTACTTCTTTTGAGGAATTTATATACACTTAGAAGAGCGGTTGTACTTTAAACTACTTATAGTGCCAAAAAAAAGCTATTCATGCAGAAAATATTCCTTAATAGTGCGTGGTAGATAAATAAACGCTGAAAACACCTATTGATTTCTACGGTTTTTTCGAAGACAATATGGATAAAATATTCAATGAAAATCCTAGATAATGGTATTTGCCAACTTCATGAGTAAATATTTATCCAGAATTACTAATTCGTTACGCGTGATCTCTTCCGCCGCAGATAAATGCTCGAGGTTCCGGCGTCAGAGATTGGGCCTCAGAAGTTCGTAACACTGGAAACTATTTTGTGGAAAACGTTGGCTAAAACTATTGACTAGGATTGCTATTGTTTAATTTTCGCAAATTGGCTTCAAGAAACCTACAGTAATAAATTAATTCTTTTAGCGTTGAATTATGTACCACGCCCTCTTAAGACTTCACGTAGGAAAGTGTTTTCTGGAGTCTGAGTTATTAATATCAATTATTTTTAATACAACTATGAATGAACCAGAAAATTGCGTAGTGTTTGTGAGAGTAATTTTACTTCAGTTTAACTATACAAAAAAAAATTGTTTCGGTTTCTTGGTTGCTTTTATGCGTGACTTTCTGTATTTAAAATCCATTCAACCAATCAGTGCCATTTTTATGATATTTAGAAATGTAAGGGGAGAATATAATTAGATTTTTAATAATTATCACATTTGCTGAAGTTTAAGTAGTGATATTATTTTCATTAGTTATCCTCAATACGATGCCTACACATTTTAGCAGTACAAGAAACAAAAGTAAATTAAATTCCGTTTGGGAAATGCAGATGCAAAGCCGCTTTCGTTATCGGTCTATAACTGAACTGATAATATTAAAATTAATTAAAATAGTGAAGGAAATAAAATTAATCTTACTTTTTATAAATGAAAATTGAATATTTTCTATGCTCGAATTTTATTAGTTTTATCTTTCGAAGACTAATATTTCGAGAATCAAAAGCAAATATTATTAACACCTTTAAATAACTGGCAATATCAATCCTACAACAATAAAAATTTGAGCGTTGAACTTTTAATTTTACTTAAATAAGATTTTCTAAGCTAAACTTAACGTTTAACATTAAGACGGAACGAGGAAGTGACCTATGCGGCAACGGTTAACAGTTTAAAAACATAAAAATAATATTCATATTATTTGTCATAACCTTCTGAAAATTTTAACTGTGTAAGAAACTTATGAATTTTATATTTTCTGTTTTAAACACAACGTGGCCTTACATCGTCAAAACTTCAGATTGTTCGGATTATTGGTATCATTTTTGAGCTCGTAATATTGACCTTACAAATTGCTAGACACACCACGCCGATAAACTCAAAGGGAAAATGCCTTCATAAATTATGTTCATATAAGAAATGCTGAAATACTTTAACTAAATATTTTTTTTTTCAAAAACATGCTTTCAAGCAGAAAGGACATTCAGGGATATTGAGTAACATTGTCATTCCCCATAATGCATTTCCAAAAAAAAAAAAAAATATATATATATATATATATATATATATGTTGTCCTTGAACGAAGATGTGCATAAACTACGACAGGTGGTTTATTACAAGAATTAAAATATGTTATTGTTAAGAACGACTGATTTTCGCGAAAATAATTTAACACCAACTTATTTCAGTTCGTTTAGTACACATTTGCAGCTATGTTTCACACTCAATGATAGGACGTTTTCACTTCCACACATATTAAGGTGCTATCCGCCAATCAAAGGCGAGTATTGTCGTAGTCACCATGTTCTGATTGGTGCAATCAAATGAGAGACATCTCTGCACATACACATGCCGCCAATAACATCGAAGAAGAGTTGTTGATTTGCACGTAAGATATTGAAACACGTTAGTGTAAAATATTTTTTCTCGGCATGAATGTGCAAAGTTTTAAAAAGACTGTCATGACATTAGCAACGAAGGCTACCGTACATCAAACACTGAAAGAAAGTTTTGTAGGACGGGTTCAATGCCAAATTATTTAGTAGTAATCACAAAGTATTTTTTTAGGACCACAATATTTTGGTGGTAACAGAAAAATGCATCTGAGGGGATCACAAACTATATTTGGCAGGGTTAATAAAAACAAAATATTTTGTAGCTGCCACAAAATATTTTTTCCCCGTTAAGATGGTGAGCTGGAGAAAATCGCACATCTTTAAAATCAGTTTTTCCTTCACCTACACTTTTGTATTTACTGCGGACACTTGTGACTGCCAAATGTAAATCAGACATGCGGTTTGTTCGGAAGATTTTATTTCTTAATTTCATACCCCAAGGAAATGTTTGATTTGTTTATCTATTTGACTTGTTCGTGTACAATAAACCTGATTTTCTTGATTATGAAGATGAATACCATAAACGCCACTTGATTTGACTCTATTGTTTCGGAGCCCACGCCGAAGAAAAATTACATAGTAACTTAATTCAACGAAATGTATAAGAATTAACAGAATTGATTCTGCAGCCTTGTATTTATCCGTTTTCTCTCGATACTTTCGATTTCAGTGGAGGAATAAACATTTTTTTTTACAGGAAGGCACACATAAACTGAAGTATAAACCGTTCAATTTTCAATATTTTTATTATTTTGTAAGTGGAAAGAGCAGACGAGGAATTTGTTCATCGCGAGCAAGCGTTTTCAATGGTAACAGCAGCTAACACACAATACAACGTATAAATAATAGATAGAAAAAAAATTATTACCTGATTCATGAGAAAAAAAACATACATTCAGGCCAACCTGGATCAATTCCGTTATAAAAATGTAAATGATGAATTAATTTGCCACGTATCCATGACAGCGCCCCTAAACGTTCATTGGAACTGTCAAATGCAAACTAAAGTTACCAAAAGTCTGTAGTAACAACGAATAGCGTTTGCATATCTACAGACTGACGTATGGCAATTTTCCCATGTAATATGTATGTGTGAAACACGATACCAGACGAGACATTTTTTATAGTGCATTTTTAGTGGATTCAAAGATATGGTTCACTTCGATCTTTTAAATTACATAAAAAACTGTATTTCCCGTAAACATAGAAGACGTGAAAAGTTCACCTAGGTAGGCTACAAGCCATTCAAAGTAAAGAGAGCAATTTTTAGGTCTTCGATAAGCCGTTATCAACCAATAACTTAAATTTATTTTTTGGTAGTCCCGGACGTTATCTTACGAGCTGAATTAAAAAAATTAATTTCAGTGGAAATATAGTGGCTTAAGGTGTGGCATATGAAGCCGAATCGGAACAACAGTTTTTTTTTTGTATTTTTTAGTTGTTTAGAAACACAAGTTAAAATGTACCATTATCACGCTCAGTAAAATACATTACCGTGCTATAAAACCGTAAATACATAATATCTGGCAAATATTATAGACGCAGTTTGCCATTTATTATTTTTAAATTAAAAATACTTTCTAGCCTTTTTAGAATCACCAGATATTACGTATGTACACATTTGTGGCATACCGAAAAGACATTTGTACGATGTTAAAGTGTTATAATAATTTTTTTAGTAACCGCAATGAAAATATTGTTGTCGTTTATAAACGGAAAATTCAACACGTGGGGTGATGCCCCTCCTTAGATGTGCTTAGTTTACCAAGAAAGGGTAACAGACGCTATAAAAATACGCGCTTACCTTCATTTGTGGAACAAGTTGTTCGTTTTGAAGATGAAGTGACCGTCATTCTTGAAGTTGGCGTCGAGCTTCATCCTGGATCGACGCAATTTTTCTTTCTTTTTTCGCTTCCTCGTTGCCGACTTTTCATTTCGCTCGCTCGTGATATTTTGTTTTTTACTGTCTGCGCCACTTGCAGTCTCCTAGACGATGCGATGATTTCCCACGAGACTTCAGTCGCCACCTTGGAACATGAGACAACACACCGGGCATGTAATTTCCATACCTCAAACCTGCTGCTCAATTTATCCAAGCAATTAACTCGCAATAATTAGCAACCCTGTGCTAGAGTGTGAGACCTTCTAACGACTATATATTTCTAGTGCATACGCCCACAGTCTGCAAGATTGTTTTGTTTTTACTTAAAACCCTATGGTTGCATAGTTGTAGACATATATTATGTAAGCCTACATAAATTAAAGAACATGCTAATTTTTTCAATGTTTACATACACAACAAAACTAACCATTCATGTTATGATATTTATAAAAGGACATTAAAATAGTAAAACTGTGACAAAATATTTACTTCCTACAACACAACAATATTGTAGCTCAAAAACATTGTTTTTCTTTATACACTTATGTAGGCCTATATGTAAGCCTTTGTATTCCATAGTGTATTGTTTTTATTTTAATCACATAAGTTCACTTTTTTAAATACTAATATATGCATGAGGTTCAATGATAAACGAAATAACTACATTTTACTCGGTCAAAGAGTTTTTAATAGCCAAGGCCGCGAAAAATTACTACTAAAATAAATATTTGATCTTGTACCAAGAAGTTATAAAAATGTGTGTATTACCAAACGGAAAAGGCTGATTATATTAATGTAATGTTACATGTATCGTGTGAGGATTGTTTTAAAAATTACTTATTCTTAAATTTAAAACCATAAGATTTGTAATTATAAACGGACTGTACTGTTTTGTGGGAATGTATTCGGAACGTGTTTCGAGGGACTTGGCCTAAACGCAAAAGAATGGTGAAAACAACTGTTTTCGAAAAGGTGAAAAGTTGTTGTTTGTTTATGAATATCTGTCATGATTGTCACTCTAGCGAACCGATGTACGCCCATGCTGTTGAAATGCCAACTTATTTCAGGCAACAGTTTGCCGTCAGCTGTTTTCGGTTACCTATTATAAAAATTTAAGTTTTTAAAATTCTGTCAGTCAGTTTAAAGTAGTTTATGAAATAATACAGACATAGCAATAACGGTAGAGTGCTTCGATATTAACTAAAGAACGAAAGCCTCAGTCACGTGTAAAATAATTCTACGCTCATTACAAATTGTGAATGTTGGAGAAATATTTTCTTCTGTGGAAATATTTTATCATTGGTCATCATAAAAATAACTTACCACCAAAATGTCAATATTACAACTTCAATTAACGAAGTTAAAATAGTTTTGAGGACTTTTTCGTGTTGTTTATTATGATGACCATATTTCATGATGTTTGAGTCTTAACAAGTTTAGAAAACGTAACTCCTTATTGACATTTGAATATACAGTAGTTAAAAAACAATTTGAGTTAAATTCAGTACTTTCTAAAATATTATGATGCTGTTGTGCCTGGGTGCCAAATAGGAGCCACCAGTTTTTGGAAATTATGTTGGGCAGTTGGTTGATTAGTTTTGTCTTCTTATGTTGCAATATCCGAATTGTTAACAGAATGATAGGTATTTAAATTCCATTAACTAAGAATTCACATTTTGACTTTGGTATGAAAACTGTGCTGTAAACACTCGCTTATAAGAAAACCGTATCTCTTTTAAAGTATTTTTTATGACAGAATGTATATGTTTACCTTACTTTGTAAGGAATATACAAATAAATCAAGAGCAAATTTGCTAGATGAATTAGCTGAATGTCCCCCTTCGTAGCTAAACTAGTACGCAAGCAGAAATGAATT
This sequence comes from Medauroidea extradentata, assembly GCA_003012365.1. Taxonomy (NCBI): domain Eukaryota; kingdom Metazoa; phylum Arthropoda; class Insecta; order Phasmatodea; family Phasmatidae; genus Medauroidea; species Medauroidea extradentata. The sequence continues at coordinate 46,222 of PNEQ01016851.1, forward strand.
ACTTGATACTCCGATAAGAAAGCTTAGTTTCCCAAAGCAAGCGAGGATGCGTCATTCATAGTTAATTTCATCCGTTATTTAAAAAAAAGTTATAAATGCAGTTCCCAGGAATGTGTGACCATTAGACGATTTGCCGATACGTAGTTCGCTGCTTTTATCTTAAGGCCGAAGTGCATACTTTTTTTAACATAAGTACAATGTTTCATATTAACCATTTAGATTTATGGAACATCAATTTTGTGAATTTACGAATAATTTCTTTTCGTGTGTATAGAATTTTCACTAATTATATATCAATGGTAATTATATATTACACTGAATTCATGAATATTTATGTAGGTGATATTTTCTTTCCATGTAGCCAGTTTTAAGTTTGATACGAATTTTATATTCGATACTGTCAGAAAAGATCGCAATAAGAGTCAAGATCCTATGAAAAAAATCTATTATCAATGTAAGTAATAAGCTTACTTTCCTAAATGCGGGCGTAAATTAAACTATAATGTTACAGCCTATCACGCAGATCTAAAAATGCAGCATATTTTCCTTAATCCATGTCATGTTATCTTCTAACATAGAAGTCTAAGAAAATTTAGGACAGGTCAAATCGAAGTTTGAAAAATTAACTGTCAAAATATAAAATTTCATTACAATCGGACCTGTACTTCTTAAAATCTAACAAAATATCTACATTTATTTACGTTTTGCTCTCTAAAAAATTTTTACTCAGGCAAAATTAAAGCTTACACAAAGAACTACCGAAAAATAAATTTCAGTTTCAATTAGTCAAACGGTCGCCGAGGTGATAACATGCCAAAAAAACAACATCAAAACTTGACATGAACAAAGAATGTAGAAGTTGTAAGATCTTAGCGTTTGATAAATTTCGTAAATGTGGTTACATTAAACATCTCGTGTGATTAAGAGATGTCCAAATGGTCGCTCTATTAGCACAACATGAATAAAATATATAAAAGTCTAGTGATCTTACTTAGTACTACTAAATGTGTAAATATTTTGATAATTGGTTCTTCAAAAATATCACGTGTTCATATACTTACCTTTTTTGAAATATTAAACACGGCATGAGCAAAATACTTAAAACTCGAGTCATTTCATTATGCACTGAATGTCTGCATAATTCGAAGAAATAATTTGTTGGCTATCATGTGTGATCCAAAATGTTCAGATTGCAGCTATTTTGAAAATATGAACTAGGTATGAACAAAAAATACATAAAAGTCAAGTCACTTTAATAACAACTATATATATGTACCAAGTTTGATGATAATTGAAAAAATTTTCCTCAGATTTGACAAATTAGCAGCAAAAAAAAAAATGTTTGCCATTTTGGGAAAATGAACCCTGCATGAACAAAATACATAAATTCAAGTCTCCTTATTCCAGGAAAATAATATTTACTTGATTGTTTCTTATTTCTAGTCTTCTTAGACAGTGGGTACATGGAAGTGACGTAGTGCAATTGCAAAAGGAACGCATAGAGACAATGGAAAATCGCGGGAAAATTAGACTGTTTGCTAGGAACGTGCTATGTAAAACACTGAATGTTGGCTATTGTTTATTTGAAGCGCAGTTTCTCTAGTCAATAGGCCCTACTAAACTGTACATATGTAACACAGTTCGTGTGTGATTTGTCCCAAAACTGTTCATACGTATCACAAATTACACCACGTAATAATAGTAGCGTAAAATTGGGAAACTATGTTGACTTTATAAGTGTTTTCTCTGTATTCCAGTGTCTAGGTGTAACTGCATGTACTTTTTTGGACGCACTCCATTGAGATGCAGATGTCCGCCAAAGAAAACTAAAGTGAACAGTAAAACATGAAAACAGAGTATGTTTTATTCACCAGGATACATGCACAACATAAAATTCAAATAATGCACAAGGCTTTCAAAGAGCATGCATCTAGGTATACAGATGTAAACGTTGCCGAAGTCTAAGCCTGTCTCGAAACATGACCACGAAATTGTAAGGTATCAATATCATCATATAGGAAGCGTACATCGTAGACATCGCAACGAGATTCCGCCTCTGTAAGCTCAGCTATTCTGTAGCTGGCACACGGATGTATCCTATGGAGAGTGAGGTGTGTATGAAGCCGCAGGCACGGGAGACCACGACTATGGCTATAGGTCGTTCAGGATAAAGTGAGCACTAAAAATTTAACCGTTGAAAAATATTACCAGCCGTTACTACATATATTTCAACAATAAATATAGTTGACTTACTGGTTGTATGGTTGGCAGCGAAATTACGCAAAAACTTCCACGTATTTTCCTATTTAAATACAACCATACTGAAATAAAAATAACCGAAATCGACAAAATTGTATTGTATATATGTAATAACCATTTTTTTTATCAAACTGTGTAGATTCCTACTAACTTGACAATTAATTTTACACGCGCAAACATCAAGTGACGTGTCCAGAAAAGGTAGACATTTGTCGCCGTTAGCCGTTACGCGCGGAAAGATACGAATTAGGTGAAAACAGAGCATTAGCAGGGCTGTTTTGAGCGCCCACTGTATTCCGAACCGCCTATACCTAGGTCTGACCAAGCGGTGAAGCGTGAAGTGTTCTAGGACAAGCGGTGATTAGCAGTTGACAGTACAGAACACTCAGTTGCCTGTGGAACCATTTGACTGTTAGATGCAGGTACACAGCACAGCCAGTAGCATGTAAGAGGCGAGGAACTAGTTCTCAGTAATACACATAGGTCTCAGCAACACAACTGTCACCTTCCTAAAGTGTATAGTCAGGTCTCATACTGCTTGCCTAGGAACACGTCCACACTTCGCCACTGACGGTCCTGAATGTTTCACGGCCCAGCAGCTGTGGGCTCGAGCTACGTACACTCAGGCTACGCTGCGTTTCTTTGATGAATATCTCATCTTCGTGGCCTTATATCAGGTGCTGGTGACGTGTATGTGCAGAAGTCTGCTGCCCGATGACGTCAGTGGATATACGACCCTGGCACCTCATGGCGAATAGCTCGTCTAAAAAAATTACGATATTATTCTGTGACATCGGTTTGTCTAGTCTTGCGTGTATGGAATAAATGTTATCATGTTTTTTGGGTAACCTTTTCTTCTTCTCAGTAAGTGTCCTTATTGCCTTGACCGTTGAGATACTTTTTTTTGCAACGAAGTCCCATTGCAACAAACATACAAAGATCCAATTAATACCCGGTGGACACCGTATGTGTGTATTTATCAGTAAGAGATTTGCTGTACAGGTTTTGTTAACAAATAATAAGCTATGGTGTATGCTACACCCATGCATTCTTACTGTGTTTTATGTGTTGTCCTGTTTTTTTGTGCGTTTTGCCTTTTTTTTGTTATTTATAATAATTTTACTTATAATGATGTTTTTCGTGTGTTGTATATGTTACATATGTGTGTGTCGGCGGTCACACATAAGAAGCATTTTACTAATGCATGAGAGCAGGGAGCAAAATATAGATGTAGCCGACATTTGCACGTGTTACATCGCCACTACACACAGTCAACTGCTTCAGCGTGCCGGTTCTCATCGGCGACTAGCCTGAACGTGTCATTAATAGAAACCTGAAAAATTCACATTTTTCATTCGTCTGGAATCCCTAGACACAGAGTTAAAAACATCCAATCACATACTACGAAGTAAAGCTGTAGATGTAGACATAAGTAGAGATAGGAAATTTCGCGAAATTATTTTTGCAGCACTTTTAGTGCCTTACGTGCGCACCTGCATCTCTGCTTTGTGGTCAGTGATTGGATGCCGTAACACCCAGCGTGTGGAGGTTAAACCCGCAAATCATAGACGTGATGTGTCGCAGCTATCAGTATACTTAAGAGTCCTGAAAATTTCGCGTTTTGATTCAGGCACAAGTTATAATTCCAGCAACTGTAAGTTCGTGCTTCTTTCACAATTGACCGTTGACATATTTAACATCGCTTTGAAGTCGATGAGCCAATAATAACAATGTAACTAATGCGGGCGTATTTCACTGTGCCAGCGAGCAGCCAATGAGCAGCTGCGGTATGCTAGAGTTCACACATATATATTCTTGGAGGTTAGCCTACATGTCAGTGAACCCGTGATTTCTCCCGGTCTCTAAGTCACTAAACAGTAGCCGGTTTTTTTTTAGGTTGTGCTCGAATACGCAGTAAAGTACAATGCACGTGCCAGTCGTGGCTTTGTTTGAATACGGCACTACACTTTGAGATACACCACACCAAAGAAGCCGTTAATAGGACTTCAAATATGTTTTCATAAGTTGCACGATTTCCTGTAAGTACCAACGTCATCGTCTAGAACTTGCATTATTTTCGTGGTTAAAAAATATTTGGGGCAAGTTTAGTTGTTTCGACAAAAAAAATGATTTCTTCTGTAACGCCGTAGAATAGTTTTAAGTGTCAGGTAGAGAACTGCCTTAAGGGAGTCGCCTATGCTGAGTGTTTTTACGCGTTAGAGACTCAGAAGCGATGGAAATAAGAAGGCACGCTTGATGTGACTATCGACACAACGAGTTAAGCACTGAACTAGCGTGAAAAATTCCCTCCAATCCATTTTTACTATGGGACATTAAGCGTCGACCATTTAATTTTATAGAGGAATGTCTGTAGCAAAGTTCAGTGCACATCACAATCTGAGTTTCACATACATCCGGTTAGTACATTTTTAAGAACGCGTGGTAGTAATGAAAGGACGTTTTTAGTTACGTGGGGTGCCTGAGAAACAGTGTTTTGAATGAGCATGTTGTTCTAACAATGACATTCCGCCCTTGTCCGAAGTGAGTTTTCTTTTCCGTACGTTGGTAAAATGAGCACGTGTGAAATAGTTTCGTAAAATAAATGTGTTGTCTGCATATTACGACGCATTTAAAGCTCGTGGTAGACGGAACCGTTAAGATTTATTTGCCCACCATGTTTAAAGTCTCGGAGTTTAAATCGTGAAGCTACGCTAATTGTAACAGTTCTTAACTGATAAGTTATATTTTAGTAGTCACTGATTCAAACAAAAAGATATGTGTGTAAAATCTTACTTCTTAACGGATAAGTTTTCATAATAACTGTTTCAAACGAAAAGTAATGTAAACATTTTAAACTAATAACGACATATTGAGAAACCCTGCCAAATAAATATATTGTTCAGGGCTTTTGGATGACATTATTGGAAATACGCGATGCTATAGTAGATAACAGTTTCCCCAACTTTGGAAACAAATACTGGGTTACAATGTAAATATTTAATAGGCGGCCACCGTAAATGGCAGAGTTTATGGCCTTGTGCAGTTGGAGGCCACACAAAACCAAATGAATAAAAAATATTAATACTGTCTTGCGTGCGTTTCTTTAATTTTCCTGCATTTGTGTACGCCATCTTTATTCTGCAAGTTTAAATATTGGTCTGTGAAGTGTTGTGAAGAATTAATTGAATTTCATAAAGCCCAATATTTTTAAAAAATAAAACGTGACGAAATTTTACCTTAATTGGCTTATACGCGGGTGAAATAACTCACGTCCAAATTTGCAGCTTAACTACTGCAAAAGAAACCATTCAAAGTGAACAATCATCGTCTGCGGTTGCACAAGTTTACTAATGTTTTGTTGAATTAAATAATAACGACTGAAAATAATAGCGTGCATGAAATATTTGCGTCATCCATCATTTCAGTTTCTTAAAATTTTAAATTTTTATTTTACTTGAACATCATTCATACAGGTTGCAAATTAGCAAGCATCTGTTATTTGCAATATACACGGATGAATCAACCTGCATAGCTGTACGTTTGTGTAAAGTGTAATGACGTATTTACAAGCAACAAAAGTGTTTTATGTTAAGCGTAATGGCCCTAGCATGTGAAACAGAATGCCAATTATTATTCTATTTTGTTTTTCTTCCCTTGAAGAACAGATCAATATGTATGGTGATAACAATGCATTTTTGGCCGATGTTGTGAGTTAGCAAAAAATTTGCAGATAATATTAATGGCAACGAAATCAAAGAGAGCATTACGGTAATAAACACACTGATGTTTCGTAAAGTGAATTTATTTAGTACTAGGGAAATATTTGAAGACGGGCTTCTAGCTGTATTGTATAATGTTATACCTTAAAGGCGGTAGTAAAATAAAATGTGAATGAAGATGGTTGTGTAGCGTAGCAAAGTCTCGATAGCTTCATCACCTTTAAAGTCACAGGTAGCATATGAGTAGGTCTCCTTTTTTTATTTTACGGGAAAGGGGGAAAAAATGGTCTCATTCACAGAGGAATTTCTATCACGGAATGAACACACACTACCACGTGTTAGCGTAGAGGCGAGGTATTTAATTTTCCGACCCGCAGCTTTACTTTCCGTCTATCCTTCTCGCTCGCACAATCGCGCGCTGTGTTTTGACGGCGCGCGCGGATTCGGTGGTGTGGGAGGGGAGGGTAGAGGGGGTTAAAAAAACTCGCACGAGGTTGATTTCGAGAGAAAGGGACGTGGAGGGGAGGAGGATAGAAGGGGAAAAAGGGGTTTCGGAAGGACGTAGGTGCGAACAGCATGGAAGAAAAGTCACGTGCCTTCCGCGTGGCTGACCCCCTCCCTTCGCATTTTCTCGACCGGTGTACTTTTTTTTTGTCCCTCATGCGAAACCGCACAATTACCACCTCTTTAATTTCACGGATCATTTTGTTTTCCGATCTCCCCTGCGCGCGTGTGTTTTCACGCGGCCCGAAGGGATGGTAAAGGAGCTAGGGGCAGAAATGTTTGGAAGGGACGACACTGCCGAAAGATGGATGGATAGTCGGACGCGGGTGACAGAGTGTAACAAACACGTGGACACGTGGAGCCTGCTTCAGTTACGAAGACCAACTTTTAAGGAGAGGATGGTTCGCAGTGAATTTTCACAATTTTCGACGTAACTTTTTCCCCTCGTTTATTATCGAAAATCGACGTTCGATAAACCGGAAATCATACTTTTGTTACATTGCTACATTGAGCAGTGATGGCAGATAAGAAAATGCCATCAGTGCTCAAAAAGTAAGAAATTTTGTGACTACGTAATAAAGTAAGAAGGTGTACAAAAGTGTAAGCTACGGATTGTCGTGCCGTCATTTTATATAATAAGCGAAAGGAAAATATTTTGTCGAAAATTGTGATAGTTCATTGCTTTGGCACTCCATCCCCCTTTAACAATTCTGGTCGGAGAAAGGTTCCTTCATGTTCAGCTGATGATGACTTAGATTTCCAGGAGACGGGAGGCGGGGCAGGATTTCTACGAACCTACATGTACAGCTACGGTTCTTGAAATATTACAAGAGCAAATGAATATTTTCGCAACTGAAAATGACATTTATGCAAATGGGGGGAAATGTCTCCCAAATTTCTGTCGTAAATAACAAAGCAACGTTAGACAGACACTGAAACACGCATTTCAAAGTTTGAAAGAACAGTGTACCTACATGTTACATAGTACATCGCCAAATGAAACAGTTTAATTTTTAAGTCTCGCTAATAAATTAAAAAAAACCCTTAGCCAGTAGGTTTTCACAAACTTTCTGAGCAAAAATGTTACTCGAGTAAAGAATTTCTGAAGAACAGCCGTTGACGCCGAAATCTCGTACATTTAATTGGGGCGCATCAGATGACGCCAACAATTGCATAACTATGGCTACATGTTGCTCATTAGGTTGGCTAGTACCATCTGTGGGTAAATGTTTGCTCATAAAATTGGCTAGTACCGTAATCTAGGGTTGTTGATTTTCAGTTATTCCAAATTGATTTACAAAAACGTGTAGATTTAAAATGGTGTTTGTAGCGTTTGTTTATCTACGTGCGTGGGAGTCGTATGGCGAGTAACGATTGGGAAGTGCACGTTAAATTATATTCGGCGTTGCTCAGACATTTTAAATGATATCGTTTTTGGACCGAAACTGTTTCTTGTAATGCAATGAGGGTAATAGACTATTGCACAGCAATAAAACTATAAGGGAAAATTGTGAGATTATGATTTTGAGTTTTTTTTTAATGAAAATACTTACGTGTTCGTAGTTATCAGCGGTATTTAAAAACGCCCTTAAATATATGTAGTAATGTGAGCCTCACCGAGATGAACAAAAACTAGTGATGGCTAGAGAATCTGAATTTTCCCGAGTTTATTTTATAAGCTAGATTTCAAACTCATTTGCGCGTTAGACTTCCGCAATTGGATCACTGCTGCCGTTTGTTCACCAATACTAAATCTGCACATAAACGCTTACTGACTCCCACGATGCACTGAAAGAATAGTAGGATTGTCGTAATAACCACACTTCTGTTAAAAACTATATTTTTGGCGGTCGGTACTATCTGGAATATTCCTACAACAATATGTTCTGTAGAACTAACAATATGTTCTGTAAAACAAAGAAGCTGTTTCATCATTCTACAGGTCATATTGTTGTAGGAACAATCCAGATATTACCGACAGCCAAACAATAATGTTGTTCTTATTTTGGGACAGAAGTATGGTAACTACAATAATACTTTTATTTCAGTGTGTCTTGTCAGCTACACTCACTGTAGCAGCAGCCAACAAACAAGGTAGATGGCAGGGTCTACGCAGGTCTGTAGAGTCAAGCAGAAAAGTCGAATCCACGAAATTTCCGGGTACGATGCGTACTACATTGACACGGAAGCGTACGACCACGGATACGAATCACGAAAACACGGATACGAATCACGAAGCGGATCACGTTTCGTTGCTCCGAGTGTTTTCCACAATATACGGAAACGTAGACTATACCGACCAATAAGGTACGTTGGAAATGACGTCATAAGAGACCATTAAAATCAAACTCACGATATTTTTTATAATCAATTTAATTCCGGTAACAAGACCAAATACACTAGTCAGGCACAACCGGAAAGACATAATTTTGTAAATGAATGTGTACATGCAGCATGTCAACTGTAGTAGAAAATATCTGCGATTCTATTGGCTACACGGAAGCACGTACGGAAGAGTTGAGAGTTGACCAGCTTTGTTACGTGAATCCGTACATAATCGCGTCCGCGACCGTGCCGTCATTGATGTCACACGGAAGGTCTTACGTTTCCGTTTTTGTGATACGTATCCGAGTACGTGTCATTGTAAAACGCGCTATATATTTAGGTTATATTGTTGACTGAACCACACCCACGGTCGTAGAAGAACAGGTCTGGACACTCGCCTATCTAACAATGTATTTTGCTTGACTCTCTTGTTGTTTGGCTGTAGGTCGTCATGTTACCGAGAATGTCGTACTTTTTGGCGCTGTTTTCCAGGCGGTCGGACTCAAACTCCGTCCACTTTTTTCCATTATTAAATTTATAAAGTAAATAAAGATTGCTGGAGACTTTTCTTAAATTTGTGAACAAAAGAAGTATTTCATAAATTGATAAAAAATACGGTTTGATAAAGTGTTTATCTTAGTGGGGAGGAAGTGGGCGGAGTTTGAGCCGACCGCCCTAACAGCAGCGCCAAAAACCTGTAGCATTGTCGTGAACTTAGTGAACTACAGCCAAACAACAAGGGGGTCAAGTTTCCAGGCGAGTGTCCAGACCTGTTCTTCTACGGCCGTGACCACACCTAAGACTCTGTACACACTATCAATAATTCAGCCTAGAAATCCGTACCGAATTCAATGTAAGTATCACTGCGACAGTGATTACCGCAACCTCGCTGGTTCCACGCAGAATTCCACACCTAATTTCACAGATAGAACCTGTCCTATTTTCCATCGTAGTGTATGTTAACGCGCATGCGCAATACACACTTTCAGCCACGCGCATGCGAAGTACACAAGCAGGGTTGCCAAAGTGATTCGAATAGAAATCAAATTCTCGTTTCCTTGCTGGAGTTATCAAAACATAAATAATACAAGATAGTTGAACTTATTTGGCACATCACACGCGTGTCTTGTTTGTGAAAATTTTTTTTCGGGAGTTCTAGAAATATAATTTTCTTCTTTATGTACCGAAAGTTGTTAGTAAACAGTGGTAGTGTCTATAGGCTACAACACAAAAGTTTTACCACATAATTCTGATATAAAATCGCTATCGATGGAAATAGTAAGGAATGGAGGAGAAAAATTAAGGATAGTGTGTACCGGGCTTAATATAATTAACATGCGATTCCCTATCCCTGCTATCTCCAGGGCTCCAAAATGGCAGCACCCTTAATTTATAGACGCATACACATCTACGTGTTTTTGAAAATCATATCCTCCAGACGTTGATATCTGCTTCGATGCTCTTCTGAAAACGCAACATGAAGTTCCGCATTACTCTTCTAGTCACGATTTCATACGGGTTGATGGCCTCACCCTCAGGTAACCCCAGAGAAAGAAATTAGAACGTACGCGAGATCAGGGGAACGAGTTGGCCACCGAGTTTTACCTCGTAGGGAGAACAGACGATCTGGAAATGTCCTCTTAGGACGTTCGTTGATTCCCTCATTTGTGCAGCGGTACCATCATTAGGAAACGTACAACTGGATTCTCTCATTGAGTTTAAACCGTGGAGAGATACGTTTATTAAATGGTCAGCACTGCTCGTCCAAACTATAACATAACTGCATAGAGTTTAGCATCTGACGTCATAAAGTGCGAAAGGTATTTCTTCGACACCTAATACTTTACACGGCAGGGCCTGTGTAGACTGTTAGGTAAAGCGAGCAATTTTAGAAATCGTCTTGTGAATCATAATAATATTGTAGCCTCACACGTTTATATTTTCAGTACAGGTAAATCTAGACACTCTACACTTCCATGTTTATATTAAATGGCGAAAATATGCAAGTTAGCACATGATAAAAACCCAACCCAGGCTTCTAAAGTGCTCACGTTACAACAGCCTATATGAAAATGAAGTTGTGTCCCGAAGTCAGAGTGTAGCCCCCGTACTACCGCTTTGCTGACGACACACACTTCTTTTATTTCGTATCTAGGAACAGCCATTCCTTTCCCTCCAATCCGTTATCATTGTTCACCGATTTCTATTTTATTTTCCCGAATGAGTGGCCTACTTTTTTTTCGACAGTGGGTTAGAGTAATCTTAGAAACGTAAGATTAGTATTTTTCGTGTAAGTAGGCCTATATCAGTGCTATTCGAACTAAAGTATTTTTAAGCCTTAGTTTATTATTTATTTTTTGCATGTTTCTTTTAACTTCGTCTTATCTAAAAGTTAACATGTGAGACTACAAAAAATGTCATGTTTTGAATTTTGTTCTTGATGAGACTGTCTATAAAAGTGCTTAGTTAACCGCGAACAGCCTATACCCGGGGTAAGCTTGAACGAGTGTTAGTGAAATGTTGTTGGCGACACTTTAAATCGAATCGCTGATGCACAACGAACCTCAAGAATAAATATAGTTCAGACTGATGGATTACTGCACTCGTTCTTAAAATATATTGTATCGCCGGATCTCCCTCGTTGGAGAAGCACGTTGGCACAGGATTCCAGCGGCCGACAATTTCAAGAAAACACACACTGGGGCGCTTAAAAAAAACTAAAGCAGTTCGTAAGCCCCAATCTGACACTACGTAGATCCCTTCAACATTCCCCCTCCTGTTTTTTCTAAAGTTTTCTAAAGTAGGCTACTGTTTCAAATTCAGTTTTTTCCGTCGTTTTTATACATTAATCTGCTGAACTAATATTTAGGCGGAATGAAGACCTTGCAGATTACTAACAGTAAAAACATCATCCATTTATACCAATGGTTTGAGGCGTTCTGAAAACGTTCGTAACACATATCAAAGTTTACATAGTCAAATTACTAAAATACAACAAAAATGCAAACAGGAAGGTTGATCGTAACGCGAAAAATTAACAATTACACTTATTTGTATGCACGTCTTGATTTTAACGAAAATGTCTGACTGGTTAGTGATCACATCAATATGGAAATTGTGAAATCATTAAAATTATTTAGACGTGTTATGAGGTTATTGGTTAGAAGTTTGCACATCGCAGTAAATATATTCGTTTATTTAAAATTGAACCAGACTTATGAACCAAAGTTTCTATCAGATAAAAATTTTTATTAGGATTACTTTGAGAAATACGGCTTCGATACGTATTATTACTGTAATTGTTCACAATAACAATTGACATTCTTAGCTGCTGCAGAAGCACGTTTTATAAACAGAAGCTGGAAAAATAGGAATGCAGATAATTGTTGCAGGAATAACAGTTATGTAGAAAAATGTATCTTGATTACCAGCACCATCCAGATTCCTTCTACAGCAGTCAGACTTTTAGTAAATAAACACAATGTTTCGTTGTTAATTTGTTTATTAGACTCGTACGGATGCACGTTTTGTCAAAGTGCATGAAATAACAAGCTTTTTGAAATTAAATATTTTTATTTACAAGTTTAAAAGGAAAATAATGTTAACATTATACCTCGAAGCCATAACCGACCTGCACAAGCTTGCATTATATTTACGATTTAATTTTAAGAATAATTCTCTACTGATAAAAATAACACAATAAAGTACAAAAAATCACGGAACTTAGTTTATTTGTAAACACATTTTTTATGGTAGCCACAATTAGATTATAGTGGAAAGTAAATATTTTGTTGTTAAAAATTCCTGATTGGCAAATACTGAAGGGAGGACAGACGTTTTCCAGTATTTACAATTTTTTCTTTAATGTGAGCCTTGATGTTAACTTTATAAAAATTCCTGTGCGATTCATTCCAACTGTTCTGAACAACATTTAAACACATTTTCGGCTATGTGTAACGTTTTTGAAAATTTCGATGTACCATCTCGGGGAAATATTATAGAAATGTTGCCAAGCTACAGCTTAAGACCTCGTTCTTTAGTTTTGCCGTTGTTTCGAAAATATTTTCTAACGCAAATTGAAACATAAATTAAAAATTCATTCTTACAGTTTTAACACTTATATATCATCGTTTGTATATGAATTTTTCTGTTGCAATACACCAAACAGATTTTTAGATTTTTGCCACTGAAATATCACACATTTTGTTGACGAAATAAGCCAAAATGAAGTAAAATAATATTTTGCTAGCAAACGGTACATTATTTTAAAAAACGCTCTGGCATAATTGTGTATCGTATGACAGTATACACAGTCTCAAATTTTTTCAGAACATTTGGTTAAAAAATATTAGCGTTATTTGCAAATGTTTGAAATAAATGAAAGATCGTGGCCTTAAACGTAGGCCTAGACGTGGTTGTTTAACTGAGCTAAATAATGATGCAATGGATGATGAAATCGTGTGCTTTCCGGCTTGTGTCCACTTTCTAATTTGTAACTGCGAATTGAATAACGAAACTCGAGCTAAATAAAGCATTTTTTGCCGAACATGTCCGCCCCAAAAACAAGCAATAAATAACAAGGCGCGCAGGTGCCTTCCTAACCGCGAGGCAAACAGTTCCAGTGGCAATGTGATCTAGAAGAAATTATCCTACGTCGCAAGTTTAACAGTTGCACGTGGCGGGCTGTTGTAAATTTACGTTCGTGCCCTGCACGAACAAGAACATTAAAGTTTATTTTTTTAGCCAAAAATAATTTATTATAATTTACATACACACACACGTTCTCTCTCTCTCTCTCCCTCTCTCTCTCTCTCTCATTATAATTTACTATCATCAGGTCAAGCATTTGATCTACTGCACCGAAACTAAACTAAAAAGCCGTTGCGCGAAGATCGTTTTGGTCTTTTATTAAGACGTACGGTACGTATTATACAAATAATACATTGCATATAACATGCTAAATTTTTGTATGATGTGGGAAAAGTAATAAATGCATATGTCTGCTGTGAAGATCTATTAATTTCATCCACCAAAATTTTAACGAAAGAGCTATTGTTACGGTTGTAATTAAGTACTTCCTTAAAAGTTAAGTTATAAATATCTTAGGAAAATTGGTTTTATTTTCTGTGCTGTGATCTGTTGTTCTTTAAGTGATGTGTTAATTGTTTTAATTAAGGACCATCTTGTTTGATAAGTCCAGGTGGAAATTTTGCTTGATATTTAGTATCATATAACGGATTTTAAATTTTCCCATATTCATTGTTACAATAGCATTTATCTGTGCTAAAATATTTGAATAAGTGATATTCAGAGTTTATGCACAGTCATAACGGCAAAGAAACAAATTTACAGTATATTAATTTATTGAAAATTAAGGAGTGAGTGCAAACAAATCCAGTAAATGAAATGTTAAGTTTTTTCTTTGCTATAAATGTGACTGTAAAAACCTCACGAATGTTTTTGACAATATAACTTTTCGTAGCACCTAATATACATACGTAATTACATATATGTGTAAGGTTTTTAGTCATCTATCTGCTAAATTTCTTTTAACAATAGATAATAGTAAATATTTATAAAATAACAGAAACATTACTTCATTAAAAAAAATACACATTATAAGTTCTAACTTCACCTAAGTCATTTTGTAAAATCAGTAATCTAAGGAACAAAATTGTTTATTAAAAGTTGGTTGCCACTGAAAGATTGATTGTTTATTAAATCAATCTTATTTCTTCCGACATTGTTTATCTTCCACTCTGTGCCTCTGGCATACACCTTTATAGTACTGTATATCGATTTAAGAAAAAAAAAACAAAATGTTCAATGTGCGATGTTATGCCGTGCTTATCTCAATAATACTATCATATATTCGTTTTTATGAAATGATCGTCTTGAAAAACTTTTACTATAGCTTCAGAAAAGAAGTTTCTATGCTGCGAGACAGAAAAGAAAATCCTAAATCTTACCAGTAGAACACATCTTAAAGTAAAATCATTCCGAATACATCCTAGATTTTACCATTAGGATTTGTCTTACATGTTAAACTGTGTTCTAACTTCTATCACTTTATAATAAATACTACGCATTTACACTGCTACGTGTGTGTACACGTATATTTAGTTGTCCTAAATAAAAAGTAATATAGTAATAATCAAGATATAATTTATAAAGAAAATTAATAAGATGGAAGTTTACGTTACACGAAAATTTTTTGGTAATCATGCAGATCGTAAGGAGAATAGAATAACAATAGAACGACAAACACGTGACCCTAATAAATAAATAGCACAGAATAAGGATCAACACAAAGTTTGTAAAACTACAATAAATGTTTGTAACGAACAAATAAAAATATCACCAATCTAAAACCGCTGTAGATATTTCTCTGTGAGCCCCTGTTATTCCCTGTTATTATTTTCTGCTTTATTTTGTTTAAAAATTTTTATTGTGACATTAAGTTTTGTTCATTATTCCTCTATTCAAGTTATTACTCTTTTTCAATTTCTCTATGTTTTTATAGTCTTGTTTGGAAACTCATAGAAGCTATTTACAATCTCATTTTATTTCAACATATATAGTTCTAATGTATTAAAGACATACATGTGCATTGTGGTGATTTTCAGAAAAGCATTTATCACAAATACGTTCTATCCAGAGGATATTTTATTCTGAATAGTTTATTATTTCGGAGACCTTACAAGTGCTTATAGCAGCGTGACTGGAATATTTTGTTTACGTGATACTAAAGAACAAAATATTTAGTGTGGGCGTAATCTCTGCCACTGCATGTTAAATGATCTTCCTAAAATATCTCAACATTCTGAACATTTACTTACACCGATTTTTCGTACAAAACTTTATTTGCCTTCATTTAACAATGTTGGTAAGAGTACGGAATAATTTATTAAATACGTAAGCAATACAAAAAAATTCATTTCTTAAAAAAAAAAATACCGATTCAAGAGACAGCGCAGATCAATAAAGTAAAAAAACATTATTATTATTATCTTTAAATTAAAAAAATCACAAAATATGTAAAATACTATCTCGAATATTAACAAGGTATTCTGACTAGCATGTTTGTCTTTTGAGACTTTTTCATTACATTGAACGACCAATTTTAAAATTTGGTTTTCTTTTTTCAAACCAAATGTTGTTTTGTAACTTACTTAATGATTGCTGCGGTATTAAATATTAATATCGTATCTCCTTGAAGAGTTTTGTAACAGATTTCCGTTTACCTAGTCAAAAATAATAATTGCAGCAAATATAAGTTAAATGTATCATATAATCTGAAGTTTTAATTCAGAGTTATATTATTATTTTTTAAAAGTTTACTGTCGACCAGTCATGCAGCTTAACGCTACATTTTTATGTGTAATAAACCATGCATTTCTCAATTTATCAGAAAATTAGTTTTTTCAGAACTTAGCGATCGAGACGTAATACAAATTTTAAGACTTAAATACGATAAAATGTATAGACTTTGTAATAAAATGTATAGACTTTGTAATAAAATGTATAGACTTTGTAATAATAATCGAGTTAAATATTTTGTTTTGTAGAATTTTTATTTGATGTTTCGTCAGGAATTAATATCTTGAAACTGTTTGAGTTTGAATATGTGTAACAAAGAGAGTGTGATATTGTAATTGTTTTATTGTAGATCCACGATTTTTCTGTTTAAGCTCTTTCCCTCTTTTTCAAAAACAAAGTACACTTGCATAAGTTACACGAAGTTATTTGAAACAGATTGTCATTGACAATATATAAGTTAACAGTTCTGAGATAATATTATTTAAATATTGTTGACTTTTTTACTAGCATTTTCTATCCTAATATAAATTAAACCATTAGAGTAGTTTTTAATTCAATTTTTGAATGAAAGGTTGAATGGACATTTTTTAGGAAGTGAATTTCTGAAAAGCCAAGCAAGTTGCGCAATATATAAGTTAGCAGCACACTGAGGCGAACATTTTCTTTAGGTTCCAAGAAACTGGTTTTGTATTATGAGCAGTCTTATTTTAGTATTTTAATTTAATTTCCTTTTTATGATTTTGGCGTGTTCCATATTTGTTGTAAGAATCAGGTTAGGTATTCAAATTAAGACAGCAGTTTGCAAAGATGAACTTAACATGAACACAAATTTAATTATTTTACGTCCCGCAAAAGTAATATTATATTTCCACAAAATGTGACACGTGAAACTATTGAAACGTGTGGAAAATGCTACTAATAATCTGTGAGAATAATACAAAAACAGTCATCCTAAACCAGCGTTTAGTAAACACGTGTATTAAACGTTGTAAAATTTAAACCCTACCAGATATACTAAATCAGACATATCAAGCACTAATTATAATTACAATATGGGAACCAGTGTTTAAGTAAGAAATCTTGATTGTTAGGCCCTACTTAGTTACATGTAGTAATTTACTCATAGTACAATTTCATTTAATTTACATTTTACAGTAACTCATAAGTGTTAATTCAATGGTGATCGTTTACGCTCAATATGAAGTACGTAGCTCCTGTCTAGTGGCCTTCCTCGTTTGCAACCTATCAAAAGATATAAATTGCACAAAAATGTTACCCACATTTGAAAATCTTAGTTTAGTACCAAGAAAATTTCAAAATATTCGCTGTACAATAAGTCTGAACGTGGTGTTCGTTATTTATTTAAGCTGTAGATATGTATAAAGTTAAATATATATTTCTTTGTTTATTAAATTTTATCAAGTGTATTTTTTTTACCAAAACGTATACGATAAGAATGCGTTCAATAAATACAGTGGTGATATATTCTCGTTTTACGTATTGTTGTTCGAGATGTTTACCTATACACATATTTTTTGCTAGGGAGCAGTATTACTTTAGCAAGCATATCATACTTTATTTGGCATTCTTGCCAGTTAATTTATAGTGTCACCTTACTAGGTATGTCAAAGTTGTCCTTTTAAATTATTGTGGTCTCTAATTTATTACAAGTCTATTTATTTAACATACTTAAAATTTATCTTATTATTTTGCTGTCCGCCTTCGTCACAATGCATTCATTAAATGTGAGTGTATTTGTTTTTCTCCACACTTTAAATGTAACATTCTTCAAATTTTTTCCATACAGAACTCATTGTTAAATTTACTAATATATGTCCATACATTATCTTCTTAGCTCAACTTGAGTACTTTTCTTGCTAAACACTAAACCTAAAATAAACTCTCTGTGTTTTTTTATGTGTGGTAAAAATCGTCTCCGTGTTAATATTACATTAAATAAAATATTACAAAAAATTAAGTAACTACTACACCATTTATAGTTAAATTTATGGTTTTCCGTGTGGTGGAAATGTTTGCTTGAACCTATGCAGAATTAAATCATGGCAACTGTTTTCAATATAAAGAATGATGCATGTATTAAAAAGAGATCTTTTAAGAGCAAAATGAAAGTCTGGCGTAACTAGTTACTAGTTAGAAATGAAAATATTAATCCAAGAATGCTTTGTTAATATCGACGGCGGTAAATTTGTCAATCAACATATTTGGTTGGTGTTAGTTTGAAGAAAATTACAGACACTACTAATTAATATGCTTAAAATATTTATAATATACCTTTGCTGAAATTATCACACCATAAATTAAAGAAAATTCCTTTTTCTAGCTCATCGTTGGCAATCGGAATAAAGTGTCATGTTATTAAAACAAGTTAATCTATGTTTGGATTTTCAACTGAGTAGATTGTACTCCTATGTGTTGGTGAGCCAAACTAAAAAATGCAATATTTCTGAGTTGTTTCACTTTTGAACTGGGCCATCGATATGACATGTAAAGTGTTATTATGAATAACACTTACTTATTAAGCGTCTGAAAAAAAGAGTATTGTATTGGAAACCTAGAAAATAGCATTAAAACGCCAATTTTACTTTTTAGCTATTTCAGTCTCCTTGTCAGTGAGCATGGACTTGTTGCGTTCATAGGGAATTTATGCCTGCACTGTACGAGTTTATACACAGCCGGTTTACAACTTGAAGTGTTTTAAACAATAATGTTGAGGAAAACTTAAAACTTAATTTTTAGTAAATATAGCGGTTAAATACATTAATGATGGTAAATACTTAAAGTTACAAAAACAAACTTGGTACATTTAATAATATATTTCACAAAAAAAAATTATAGCAAATTTTACTATAGAAATGTGCGTTTAATAGTCGGTGCCCAATGCAGTCAATACTTTCTCTATAATTGACTTTGTATGATACTGCTCTTTCTGATTTATTATTTATAGAGATGATTGTATATCGCGAAAATGTTTTGTGCCTACATACCTTTGAAAACTGTGTGGTTTCTTGCGACATGTATAATTGGGTATTATACGTCTAATACAACGTAGCTGTCTGTAGAACAATAATATGCATCAAATATTACAATAGCGGGATTCTTATTGGCTTAGTAAAATAGGGAAACCGCTCTACGTACAAGTGAAAGCTAGTCGTCTTATCATAAGCAGAACGTACGTTGAAACCCAGCGAAAAATCAAGATTTCCCGCGATAAACCATCATCTCTAATTATTGATCGAAGATAACCGTGAACAACGGATGTAATTTAGATGTTGACAGTAGCAACCTCACTACTAGTACAAGGTGTACTAAAATATTTCAAAACTACAACACTGAGCCTCATAGATAGAGACGTGCAAATTTCGAGTTATAATATTGTCACAGAGTAGAATCCACTCTGTGACGTTATTGGCCGCAGGTCTTCGTATTTTGTGTGCCCGTATTAAGGGCAGCAATTTTCAACACCATGTTTTTATTTCTATACTTGTACCAGTTATTTTTTTTTCTTGTTTTAGACACAAAATGTGACTAAATTTTGCTCTCGCATAGTTTCTGTGTAATGGTTCGTTAAAGCCATAATTTGCATGTTTCCGTTTTAAGGACGACACTAAAACCAACTAACTCACTTACCAAACTGAAAAAAAATTCACTGTGAATAACGATGAAGTAGACTACAAGTTCAGCTATGTTAAACCACAAAATAAAATATTTTAGTATTTAAAATAATATATATTGAATTTTTAAAATTGTTATCTTAAATTTTAGAATTTTAATTTAAATACAAAGGTTTTTATTCATTGTGTTTATGTCCGTGAAATTGTAGTCTGCGACGCCTTTATCCACTGTGAATTTTTTCAGTTTGGTAAATCGGTTGGTTTTAGTGTATCCATAAAACTGAAATATGCAAATTTTGACTTTAACTATGAGAGATAAAAAAATTTCATCAGGTCAAAATTTAGTCACACTTTGTGTCTTAAATTAGGAAAAAAATATTTGGTACACATAAAAAACAAAAAGAAGGCAGTGAAAATTGCTGTAGACCGCGTGCTTTTTAGAGATAGGCCTAGTGAGCATTTTTACAGAGCATAAGACCTTTCAGTATATGATTTGTTGAAATACTCCTACAGGTGTGCCACACAATCTGCCGTCTAACAGCACAAGTCAGATGAACTTCACAGTAGCTTGCAGTCGAGTCTGCTGTCATATGTAACGTGAAATATGCACTTCTCTACTCATAGATTATTTAGCGACATAAAGGGTTAAATGTCAGGTTACATCGTCGGCCCATCTACAAAATTTTAGAAATGTAAGCACCACCAAATTAAGGTTTAGTGAATGAGTCAAATGTTATGTATTTGACTTATTCTGCTTTGTAATATTCAGAAAATCTTTATTCGTGGGTGAAATTTTTAACTAGCATTTCGCAGAGAAAATTTGGGGGTGTCTATATGTATAAAAGAAAAAAGAAATTGTGGCGTTTCATCTTTTGTTCCGTTGAAAGAATGTTTTACCAATAATTTTCTTAATGTTTTTCTGTACTTATATTATTTTAATGCTTCTTTGGTACATTTTTGTGCATGGTATAACTTACTTTAAATTTATGTATCTCGGGCTTTTATGAAATAAAGTTTTCTTATTTTCAAGCAACACAACGTGATGTTTTTGCTTCTCAGTTACATTCTTACGTCGGTTACAGATTATGTCATCAGGATGCAGCACACACGCAGATGTTTTATAGAGGCTTCCATAAAACAAGTATACACGGCACACGAGTGCGATAATATTTGAATATCTCGTATATATAAATATTTTGACATATAATATTATAGCTCTGTACATGAAGCAGAACGAACAATTTGTTAAACTGTTTATAAATTGCGTAATTAATAACTACTCATTTTATTAAAGTATTGTAAATGTCTCCTCGTAGAACTAGCTGATTTGGGATATAAAATACTTAATCTGCGAACACTCACAAACTTTCGCAAACAAATAAAAATCAACAGTTTCCATTTTGAGTTGTAAATTTTTTACGGATATTTCAAGATTTTTCTTAGTAGTTTTTAATGCTTTTGTCTTCAGAATGTTGGTATTTACTTTTCAATTTTATTTTATCTTCAAAATGTACTGTTCATCGTCACCGTATTTGACAACTGTGGTATTCCTTGCTACTAGGTTCATCATATTTTGTGAAGTTTGTTTGTGGCGTCTTGTCATAGTAACTTTTTACATATTCTTGTTAGTAAATATATACCTTTCAAACTTTCATAATAGAAATAATTCCATACCACTGTAATTAAATTTCAAATGTGAGTATTTTCTAGTGAATTACTTTTTCTTCTATTGATCACGTAGTAATTTCTTACCTCACATAGACGATATTACAAAATTGCTTCATTTGTTTAGCGGAAAACTATTTAGATGTGATTATTTATTAGTAGCTGATTTACCTTCATATGTTTTAATAAGCACAACTATTCGTTGTAATCAAATCAGAAAGCGTATATTATGTGTGCGTTAAGGAACTAGCTCATTTAGTAAAACGACAAAATAATTGTTAAAAATATTTATCACGTATT
Organism: Medauroidea extradentata; assembly: GCA_003012365.1. NCBI lineage: Eukaryota > Metazoa > Arthropoda > Insecta > Phasmatodea > Phasmatidae > Medauroidea > Medauroidea extradentata. Next base: position 67,946 of record PNEQ01016851.1, read on the forward strand.
GTGTTTTTCATAAACCATTTTAAATGTATGTTACTCGTTGCTTTGCCATTAAATTAGCATCAGTTATTTAAAACTCTAAGTTAATTTATCAGTTTTAATTCTCTCCTTAGTTACTCTCAAATATTTTTAAGACATGGTCATCTAGACCTAATTAGTTCCAGAGAATTGTGTTTAGTATTGTTGTGGTTTGATCAATTAGAAAATAAGTAATTACCAAATATTGTAAAGTGTAGTTATTATACTCATTTCTAATGAACATCAGTGCGCGCATTTCTTTAACTTATAAATGTGAATATGCAGTTCTTGGAATTTTGAAATTCTTCACTAAATTTAAGTAGTTTTCGATTCGCAAAACTACTCTCTTTAGTACAGTAAAGGAATGCTACTGTGCTTATGTTTAATTAATATGCTGGTTATATAAATAGCCATAACTTTGTATTGATCAGTAATTCACAGTCGCAAGCTGCTCAGAAAATGTATCTATGATTGGAAATATTAGCGTTTATAAAACGTTATTTCGGAATCTTTATCGTTACTCTACTCACTAAAATGAAATATTTTTTTAAAATGTGTTAAATACGTAGTTTTGTATTTGTTTGTAATTTACGTATGTTTAGGGAGTTATGCATAAAGTAATACAATCGCATATAAATGCTTAGATGTCTATCCCGTATGTTTCGACACAACATAATCATAAAATGTGGAGATTTTTAAATGTTTGTTGCAATGAGAGTTTACAATTAGAATTTATTGGTTTGTGGACATACGCCATTGCTCATGTTTGGTCAGCAAAACATGAGCAATGGCGTATGTCCACAAACCAATAAATTCTAATCATAAAATGTGCCTTTGTAAAGCAGTCCAAAAATTTTTTAAAAATTATTTCTCCATAACCACACATGAAATTATATGGTTATTTATTTTATATGGTAATTTTTAATAAATGTTGTATATGACGAACGAATTATGCCTGTAGATATTACAAACATGAGAAATTATAAATTAAAAAACATAAAATCGTTATTAAAACAGGACATAATAGACTTATAAGTGTTATTAAGTGGTAATAAACATCCAGACGTAAAACTCCGCTCTTTGCTAACTTGAATAGAGGTTGTTACATATATTAAATATTCAGAAATTGCTTGAAGAAAGTTAAATATTATTTTTAAGTGTGATTAAAGTAGGCTATTTAAACATGTTCAAAGTAGGAATTGGTTTTTATATTGATTAAAAATGTGTTTTTAGGTCAGCAACCAAGTTGTCATTTTCTTGACAGATCAAACTTTGCCACAGATCTCCAAGAAAACTGAGCACATACGAAGGCTGTAAAAAATTATCAAGTTATTTTGCACGGACATTACGTGAAAATACCATCACACTCAGGAAATAATTAATGGAGTAAAAAGAGTAGCTACTAAGAAATTAGTATACATTAGACGTTTAATCCCTTAAAATTAAGTTTACTATTCGTGACTTCACCCCCTGAACAATGGGTGATAGTGGGAGAAATATACTACAGTATGTAGACTTTTATTCTCTAAGGGAACAGTTTTGCTTGCATCTTTTCAATAGTAGAAAATAGTATACTAAGTTTTATTAAATGAGGATCTTCACAAAAAAAATTGCAATATTTTGGTACGAAAAATTTTGGTTCACTTAGACTCTATACCTTGATCTCATGTGCTATACCTTTACTTGCCGATAGTCATTACGTAAAGGGTTATTGTAAAGTTAAATGTAAAAATGTTTTCGTTAGTAAATTAAGAATCTGGAATAATCTCAGGCGCAAATTTCCTTACATTAACGTCGTTACAGTGTTCTTCGAAAGATTATCGGAATACAAAAAGAGACGCAACATAATCTGTGCAGCATTAAAATATTTTTTAATTTAAGCATAACTAATTTCAAATAAAACTCCTCGATCATGCCCTTGAAATAACATTGTTCATGGAATATTTTATTTTTTGTAGATAACAAATTTTTGTTAAGTTGTAGTAAAACGATTGTAATTACAGCGAAACTTAGTCTAAGTAAAAGCATACAAAACGGAAATCTGAACATTAACAGACATAATAAGGGCGCTGCCTACTTGGGGCCGTGGCGTAAGCGTAGGAAGTTACATGTTAAATTGTATTAAGTGTTGCTCCGTACCTGTCGAATATCTCTCTTTCTCTCTCTCATATATACTTTAAAAATTATTTGCAAATTTGGCATAGTGTTAGGGAAGTAGGCATGGCAAAATTGTTTTCCATACATAAATTATAGCGTTCCTTGAAATTTTTTAAGAAATGGTCAAATTTATACAAGTGTTACCAGACTTTTATAAATAACAATGATATGTATTTGCTTTATTTACAAGCTGTGGATTGGCAAGTGTCCAATACTGCGTATTGGTTAAAAAATATCTTTACAGTGCTGACTTTTTGTTCATCTCGTTGAGGAACACACTGATATAGGATTTTCAGGGTGTTTTTAGATATCCTGAAAAGTATGAAGGAATTAATATTTTCTTAGTCAAAAAACACTCAAACGTAATGTTACAATTTGTTACCAATTACATTTTTATTTTTCTTGTCAGTGCAGAAAATGGTTTTGTCCGAAAGCGATACCGTTAAAAATTACTGAATACAAATTAAACATGTATATCCGTGTCCTTGCTTATGCCACAACTGTCAGATAGACAGCGCTCTTAACCACACAATTTTGTACTACATTTCGTCTCCGACAAAATGTGCTCTGTAGAAAATGATTGGTAGGCTGCAATCCGGTTGCAAGGGATCTCAACGCAGAAGATATAATCGTAAGTATTAGGTATCTTCGCTCTGGGATTGAATATGTAGGCCTACGTAACAGTACATAACATTGCACCCACAATATATTTTGTTACTTGTTCATGAGGAGTGGAGGAAAGTAACATTGTCCCATTATATAGCTTGGTTTTGTAAACAGTGTATGTAGTGAAAATACGTGTTGTAACACATGGATTAAGGTATGAAAACATCTTCTCAGACGAGATTTCCTCACCAAGCAACTAGAGTTTCGTCGAGAATAATCAAATCAGCCCTTGTTCGGTAACCGAACCCACGGCCCCTTAATTCAATATCTGCTATATTCTTGTCCCGTGTTCCCTACGAACTTGCCGTCGGGGCGAAAAGGGAAGGGGTGGTTTGCGCGGAGGAGGAGGGTCTGGTGCGGTACTGCACGTCGTGAGGTTGGTATTAG
>PNEQ01016851.1:71270-111243 GCA_003012365.1 Medauroidea extradentata
CGAGGACCGCACATCCTGAAGAACGTAAACAAACTTTGAAGTTTAAATTAATTCCGCCCGCAAAGTTTACGGTGAAAAGTGCTGCTTCCCCTGGGGGTGTTGTAATCCTCGTGGTATATTAACCTCAACTGTACGACCACCTTACGTGGAAGTCAGAAGCTGAGGTTCTGGTCATCGCATTTATGGTGACGTAGAGGTAACGACAGCAGGTAGGAGCACTTATCAAGTGAAGTACGATATACTTTACAGCTGCCTGATGCACGAACGCCCAGAGGGTAAATAGTTCCGTCCGAGGCATTTATTTATCATAGGTTCACTACTGGTTCGCAGGCAATGAAGTGTGTGACTGAAAAAAAAATCCTTCAATGAAGTTTTCATGAAACGTGCCTACACGATTATCAATCCAAAACTCCCCTCTACAGATAAATAAAACAGGAAATGAACATTTTCTTGGCACGAAAATGTCAATTTAGTTTGTTATCATAGTCATGTAACAAAAATCTTGTAATAACGCGTTATGATAACACCAGTTTAAAAAGTCAACACCTCGGGTGTATCAGTAAATCTAAGTTTTTATCACAACACACTTGGGCAACTCTTGCAGTATTGTTATGTAGCCTACTTTTAGGCCTATGTCTGTAGCAATATACACAGTATTATTTTTAATAATGTTATTGACAACAATACAGTAAAAACCGTGTAACTCTGTACGATTACATGGCGTTTAATGCACTGTTAATTATTATTGGTGGTGATTTGAATATTTGCACGTTTTGTGTCGTAAATAAATAATTTGTTATTTATCAGTAATTTATCTTCTACAATGTTACTTTATAGTTTGTAATATAGGCTAAATAGAAGTTATAACTTAATTTGTACAGCAAATTATTCAAACAGTACTAAGGTAAAACTAAATATGAATAACAGTGAGCGACATGAATATTTATCAGCTTTTCAAAACATTAAAAAATGTTTTAACTATACGAATGTTTAAAAGACTAACATATAAATAAATAAATATAGAATATAGCTAGAGATGCAAATGATGGCAACGCGAGTCATCGTTCGTGTTCGCGTAGTCAGGCGACGACCCACACATTTCGAAGGGCGACGATTCATTTCACGGGCCCCGGGGGACAGCAACGCCGTTGCCACAGCGGAATTGAAGTTCCACACACACACAGTTAAGACAAGGAGGCAAATATTGACTCATTACTGTTGACAAAATACTGGACCACAGCTGCGGAGGTGAAGGGTTGCGAGAGGGGATGTAATTCAACATGGTCATAAGACATTTTCTATTGTTTGATTACTGGAGGGGGTAGGAGGATGAGGGGAAGTGTGCGGAAGGGATGCGACCCCCTCCTAACAACATACTATCTCTCTCGCGGCAGAAATAACTTCCCCTCCGCCGCTCCTGGAGGGGCGAAGGCGTCGCAGGGGAAACGTCTCGGCTCTGGTAGACGCCGGGCGTCGGTATTGATCTAAGGAGGAAGCAAAGGCGTCCCTGGACCGTGGCTAGCCGGCGCCATCTTGCCGTCCGGGCCCCAACTTCGCAGCTAATTAAGGAGCAAGCCACCCTCGGCTTTCTTTCACTTTTCGCCTTCCTTTCCCTCCTTTTATCCTTACCCCCTCCCTCACCCACACGCCATCAACATATTTTTCTTATCCCTAGCCTGAGACTATATGCCGTGTATCACCAGACTTCACTTAGTTCACGGACACAGCTACTACACGGCACAAACGTCCGCAAGTGAGCGTACTACATCTACCCACAACATTCAGATTAAAAAACAAACTGATGCGGCTACGTGACACTACAGTTCATACTGGGGGAAGACATGAGAGACGATGATGCTGGATTGTGAATGTGCAGCGAAAGGAAACCTGCCCTCGCGCGAGGCGCGTACCTAACGGCCGAACATAACCTGGAAAATATTTCCCACACTTGGCTGCAGACTCGAGCTACGGGTTGCAGAGATGTCTTTTGTGCTTGAGGCCAGGCACATGTATAGCTCTATGCAAAGTAGGGTCAAGTCTGGAGTCTCGCCGACCAGATCTCTAAGACAGGTTGCTTGCCGCTGCATCATCATCTCCATCATCATCCCTGCAGGCATGCGCGAGCAAAGAATAAGAAAGCGTTTCACTTTGACTCACCTTTGATCCGCTCTCCCTGCCAGCCCCTGGGAAGCTCTTGTCCCTGGGTCGATGACGCGCCGGTAAAGAAGGATAAGAAGAAGACACACCCCGCGGCGAGTTCTCGTCTTGCGGCTCTTCTAAGAAACGAAGAAAGTGCGCGGCTGCAGAGAAAAAAAAGAAGGAAAAAAGGAGGGATGGAAAGTAATTTAGCTCCCTGGCGACTGTCTTGTTCCGCGGCCAGGGCTCGACGGAGCTTTTTACATTTTTCAAACTCGGGGAAAAGCTGTGCAACTCCCCCGCCTTCCCCACTCTTTTCCCAGCCGGCATCGACCGGCAAAAAAAGAGGGGAAAAAAGGAAGGCGTAAAAAACAGGGGAGAGGGAAAAACGGGAAAAAGAGAGCGAAAGCTGCGGCCCGAAATGGGATAAACGTGGCGAGGGCGGCAGGAAAAAAAATGCAGGCCAGTCTCATTGAATGAAGAGGGTTGGCGTGGTGTGAGGACGGCTTCTCCCACCCCCCTTTTTTAGTCTTTTTATTTCGCCGTCACGTTTCGCGCGATTTTTACCCTTCGCCGACGTAGCGCGAGGGGTGGGTAGGAGAGAGAGGGCGCGCGCGAGAGAGACATGCAACACGAGGTTTAGGAGGGGAGGAATTTTTATCAACAACCTTCCCCGTGGCACCCCTCTGCTTCCCTTCTGCTCACGAGAGGGGTGGGAATGTTTTAACTCCTGGTGTAAAACTGCAGCGTAGTCCCGCCCCTCCATCAGCTGCCGGCCAATGGCGGCCTACAAGGAGGGGCCAGTCTGAGAATTGATCATCTCGTAAGCAAGAAAACTTGTTGGGCAAGTTGAAAGAATGTGAGCACGTCTTAAACAACGTCCTGCCGTCAGGATGGATTCGTCGTGTCCCTGCCTAGCTAGAATTGTCATCAACAATTAATAACTATGCTGACTATCTGTTAAACGATAAAAATTCACTGCAGCACATTTATGTCAGTACTTCAGACTTTACTGATATAAATTTTTACATTCAAAAATCTTAAATAATAACTTGTCTTTATTTTTGTAACAAATAGTGCGTTAGTCTACTGTATGAAATACACAAAATAACTTTTAATAAATTAAGTCTGATAGCATTTTCTAAGATAATAACTGTTTAATATATTGGTACGCATTCTATCAATCTAGTAAAATATACCGACAAATCTTGAATTTCAGTCTTGTTGCGTAAACATCAGTAGGTACGTAAAACAAAATTGAAAGCAGACGTTCTGATGAAGATTATTCGCGATGTTTTTGTGACGTACCGGATACACGCTGAAAGTAATACTGTACTTTAAAACACAAAATCTAGCAAGTTAATTTGTTTTCCTCCCACACCCACGCCCCCTTGTACGACCAATTGGAACTACAAAGTATTGCCTTAATATGGATCTCAGACATAGCCCATGTTCAAGTGCTCTGCAAGTACATTCCACAGAGAATACACTGATAAATGAAATAACTGAGGAAGTACAGTCACTTGAGACAGTCAAATTATACTTTAGTTTGTATCAGTACCAGGAAATAATAAATTTCAGAATAAATATTTAGCGGCAAGATTAAATTCACTATCCATAAAATTACAAATTAATGTAGTTTTAAATTCTATTCTATAAAAATCGATTTTGTACAATATTCAAAATTTAGATAAACAGATGGAAAATACTAGCTATATACAGTTTCTTAGTATTACACTGACACTTTTTCTGTTGTACATAATCGGTAAATCACTAACGGTAGGATGTAAATAAAGCAAAAAATTACATATATGTATAGATTTCCTGTTATTATGGTACAGCTTCATAAAATTTAACTCGGTAATAATATAATATAATATAATATAACGTCTTTATTAATAATGTGGCGAAGTTAAGGCATTTTACCTTTTCTTACACTTAACCACTTAAATTACATACACTTTTGAATATAATTAAACATTATGTGCTTACAACTAATAACAAGTAGAATTTTTGTTTAACAATTTTTTAAATTTAAATGAAATTAGAGGTATAAGCCTATGCTAAATCACGAAAGGAAAATTTACTCCTTATACAAAGCTAGTTAAAATATTGTTTTAATTAGCATTCCATTTACCCTTTCTACAAAGTTAGATACTGTAGGAATAAATTAGCAAAATGAGATGAATAATGCCATTCGTAGCAATTTATTTAGAATAACTCGTTCAACACATAGATAGGCTATTATTATTTCTACTATTTAGTACACCCTTGTCATGTAACTTTTGTAGCTTAACACATGTATAGCCTATCCAGCACGTTTAAACTAATTTTTTCTACGAAACGAATTTTATTGCGAGAAAGAAAATTCTTAAATACGAAGTACTGCAAAACAACGTTGTCACAAATAAATATTTTACTTGAAATATATTGTAAAGGTAAAAAAAAAATATGATATATTGGCGTAAATCTTCATAGCAAATCAATTTGTAAATTATATAATATAAGATCTAGGATGAGAATGTTACGTTATTTCGTTCAAAGAAAGTAATATTGCAAGCAAAGAAAACGTTTCAAAGTTAAAATTGAGTGACGCTAAACAAATGGCTTTCAAGATTTCTTTCCGAAGGCTAAACTGTTTGAAGAATTTTTTTTCTATTTGTTATAAAGGAAATGTAGTTACTGTTTTACGCTACAGAGACGGATTCAACGTTGTGTTAGCATTCAAAGCATTATCCTTACCTGAGGATGAAAGTGAATGTCATTTCTCCTTAAGCCGACACTTAACTTCTGTGGTACAGAAGCTTGAGTTAGAAAATATAAATTCAGAACAACCACATCCGTGAAGCATATCTAGACACATAAAATTTAACAATTACATTCTAGGTATTATTGTGAATATTTTTATGGATTACACGGAAATAATATTTTGTAACAGTTACAAAATATTTTGTGACTATTTACCATGCAAAATTTATTTTGTGGTCATCACAAATTTTGTTTGCACCACTAAAATATTGTAGCCCTTACAAAATTATTTTGTGGTTACTAAAAAATAATTTTGCAGGGATGTCTTGCTACCTTACAAAATTTTTCTTTCAGTGTGTGCTGGGTAAAATAGTTAATTGGGTTTGTTGACCAACGGTAACTCAGTTAAATAGCTTACGCAATTGATTATTAAGTGTATAATTAAAAAAACTCAATTTTAAAGTTACATAGGAAGATTTTGTGAGTAACACCCTCGGACTTTAGTCCTGTTGGTTAGGATTAAATTACTTGGCTTGTTTGGTTTCATGCCCTACTACACTTTTCAACACACAGTTATTTTAACCTATTAAAGATAAAATGTTAGTACTCAAATATATTTCTTGGTGAAGTGCATTTTACTAGTGTTAAAAAATTAACATCCATTTAGTTTGTTGCTTTCTTACAGAAAATAATTAATATAATATATTTTGCGAGAAGCGCTTTATAGCCAACAACTAATTGGACAACCGATATTTTAGATAAAAAAATGATAGGGAGAAAAAGAAAGACGAAGAGAGAAAGTAGAATGAGAAGAATGAGGAAGATGTAGAGGATTACGGAAGAGAGAAGAGCGAGAAGAATTAGGGTATATAGAAGAACCATAACTACGATGAGACTGATGAGAAAGAGGAGATAACTGAGAAAGAGAAGCATGAGTAGAAAGAGGAAAAAAAGAGGAGGATTAGGAGAAAACAAAGAATATGGAGAGAGGAGAATAAAAAGAAAGGGGAAGAGGATACGAATTAATGTAAGGAGGAAGATTATAAAAAAGAGAAATAGGAAGAGAATAGGAAATAAATTGACAAGCTGTATTATTGTGGACATACGCCATTGCAATATTATGTCGTCCCAGAAATTTTAAAAAGAGACTAAGAAAGACAAACAACGAAATACGAAAAAAGAGAAAACAAGCCGAGTTGGCTGTAGTCAACAAATCCATTAACCAAAACAACAGAACATGAAAGATCCCATAAGGAATTAGTGAGACCTTTCATGTTCTGTTGTTTTGGTTTATGGATGTGTTGACTACAGCCAACTCGGCTTGTTTTCTCTTTTTCTGTATTTCGTTGTTTGTCTTTCTTAGTCTCTTTCTAAGATTTCTGGGACGACATAATATTACAATGGCGTATGTCCACGATAATACAGCTTGTAATTCTGCGCATTGCATGAAATATTCAAAGACATTAGGAAATAAATTGACGTGGATGAAGAGAAACAGAGAAGAACGGTTAGCGCTTAACATCGATTTTATAAACGCTGGTGAGGATCAGGCAAGGGAGTGTAAAGCAACAGTGAAATGCAAAGACATAATATACGGGAAAACACCGAGGAAACCTTCCGGCCGACAGTTTCCCACGTGAGGACATCGGAACGACCCCGCCGGGAAATTACGTTCTTAGTAGGAGGCGAGTTGTCTACGACGACACCGTCGCTACTGACTTATGTTTTAAACAATTTGCCATTTTCGCGCGCAGTTGATACGGTCACGTGAATGTGCACTAGTGCGGGACGCTCTAAGGCCGTCCTTGGGGAACGAGCGTGTTGTGCGCGCAGCAAGGGGAAGCCTAAGCTGCAGGGGCGAGGGGGTGGGGCAGCTGGCTGGAGCAGCAGTTAGCAGGCGGAGCAGGGCGAACGAAACGGTTCCGCTCCATTCCTGTCGACTTAACGTTAACTGTGCGCCAGCGTCCGTTTAATTTAAAAAATTTCTTACCTTCATTAAACGTGCGCGCCCCGGTGGCTCGTCGCTCCGCCGCACTGCGCATGCGCACTCGCTTATCCCGTAATAAAAACAGAGCGTGTCCCGGCCCCGTATTGCTCGCGTATATGTAGCGAGGGCTCGTGAGGAAGGGGCGCCTTTAAGGCAAACGACTGCGGGTTTATTCTGCTCCCTTTGCAATTTGTTTGCGCGCCGGTCAACATAATTGGCTTAAGTTTTCCAGCGGCGTATCAGCCTCATAAGACTGCTAATAACCCCGCAATGCTAGTTATTTTCTTCAGAGATACGCGCCCAAGTTGTTAATGCACAGAGCCGTGTAATGTAACAGCGCAGACGTTGCTGCGTACGCGGTGCCTTTCGTCTGTTTACATTCTTACTTCGTATAATTTCTCGCTGTATGAAGCTGCTGCCAGTTTTCATTTACGACTCTAGAACAACTAAGTATTTTGTTACTACTGATGTAGACCCTATTGTCTAGACTTTATCTGCAGATGAAGCTCACTGAATTTTTTATAGTTTGCTATTAAATAGCTAATCCTTCAAACTACCTCGTTTTTTAAGAATTTAATTGATACTAAGCTTAACTTCACTGAACATGAAAGGGAAAAATCTTATTCAAATATTGGTAACGTATTTCGTACAAAATGATTCCATTAAGTAACTATTTATGCGAATTAATTTTTCAAGAATTACGTAGATATATGTACAGATGCAATTTTACCCAGTCGAAAAATAAATTACACTTTGAACTAAATATATCGCCCATCACTGTAAACTGAACTTTGTAGACAACGTTAACTACAATGGTGTTTTATTGAAAATACTTTTTGTCATGCTTACGCGGTAATTATTTCAGTTTATAAATTGTAGAGCATTCGCTGTGTCTGAGTTATTCTCTGTAAATAATTATATACATAGATTATAAACACTAAAACAACTTTATTGTTAATTTATAAAGACTTCAAAATAAAACTCTACTTCTAAAAGAATCTTTTGTATAAACCCAGCCATTTTCCTTTAAACATACGCAGGTTAGTAAATACTAACTTTATTCATAAACTGGAATTCCAGAGAGTTTCTTACTAAAGTACAAACATTGTTTGGACTGTACAAATAACTCGTTTATTTGTAAACGGTTATTATAGGCCTATATTCGTACGTAATGAATGTTGGCATTTAAAAATATATTAATGCACAAAAGTAAGTACCTAACGGTTAAATTCTGACAAATATAAGTATTTTTTTTATTTGAAAATTATTTATCGTTACAGTTACACTCTGCCAAAACTGGCTATTTCCTGTGTGTAAAATGTGTATTTTAGAAAGTAAAGCCGTATACTATTTCAATAACATATTTCAATAATTGATTTAGGCCTACGTGAAAATAAAATGTGTTTGTTTACACACTGTAAAATGTAAGTGCACGTTTTATTATTTAACTCCTTAGAACTTTGCTTTAAAAAAACCTTTTCTCTGTTGAATTACAAACGTTATCCTTGCAGAGACATTTAACTTTAATTAATATAAATTAGACACTATCCGTCGAATTCCTCAAACATAGCAAAAACAACACGTATATGTTTACCTGAAGACTTGGATTTCAGATGATCACCAACACTACTAATTTTTAAAACTTTCATTTTGTTCTTCTTCTAGAGCTGAATTTTTAAACTGCCAGGCGAGAAGGTCGCAGTAAATAATTAATCATCGAAACACTAAAGATAGAGGAATGTTCAAAACTCTCACAGGGTAAATCGTATGACTCACACAATACTTCAGTAGTTGCTATACTTATGAACAACTTATATGTTATTTAAATTAAAAATAAATAAATTAGATAGTTTAATTAAAACAACACAATAGGTTTTCTAAAAATACGTAAACAAACTACTACTCAGAAAATGTGCACGCTATCTATTGTATGGTCGAGATTTCTCGAATTATCCAACTAGAACTGAGGAGTATGAATTAATGTGCAGGCCCTAAAAGAAAACATAGCGTAACGGTGGTATGCTTAACACGAAAGGAACGAATGCACGCCCTGTTGACTGACGAGCAGTTAAATAGCGTGTTATCGTTTGGATCATGCAGTAACGCAGGGTGTGTGTTCACTAGTGCATCTGACTTAGATAGCCCTTTGCGAGATTGTAAGTTCGATCCCAATCAAGCGTATTGCATCCCACTGGACCATTCCTGCCCTCCCCCCTCATTCTAGGACAATGTCGACAGCAATTTCTTGATACATTGGTTTTACCTTTTAGTTAGTAAAACCAGCCTATGGGACGAGAAGGGGCGTTAGTAATTAGAAAGTTTTAAAAAAGAAAAATAACATTAAACCCTGTGATATTTTTTCAATCGACTTAAACCCCTGTTCTGAAATCCTGAACATAGCTGATTGCTGGGAAAGTAAAACTTACAGAAGTTAACATTGCAGGAGAAAGTCACTAATTCTTATATCACCGGTAATGTTGACTTAATCGTCGATAAACTACCATTAGTGAAATAAATAAGTCATAAATGCAGTTATGTGTACAAATACAATTACATTGTAAATCATACAAAAACGTGGCAAGACACTATATTGTGACACAACTCTACCAAACAACAAGCTTGCCATAAACTTGGTCAATTGTACTTCTACAATGTAAACATATTCCTAGCAGTTTTGTCACATTATCTCATTCAGACCTAGTCATGTTCAGCAGTAAAGTGATAGTATACTTCTTTCCTCTAAGATTCTTTACCCTGCTACTGAAAGTGTGGAAGTTTTAGGCTGTTAGTGGTAAGTCTGATAGAGAAATGGCTCAGCTGGCTTCAAAAGGCAGGAATTTTTTATTATTATTTTTCACAAATTCATGTATACCAATAATAAGTACTTCCATACAATTTGTCTCCCATGATATGTACCTACAATTGATTTCCGATATTTTGTTCAAGTAGTGATTAGCCCTCCTTAACACGGCCTTGTCAGATAATGGGCGCTGGCGAGGAAAATGTTGGGTGAATATGAAGTAGCTACCAAGTTCAAGGGCGCGGAGAATGGGGGCAATGTCCGCCACGTTTCCCACTTGTCTCAGTCCTGGGCGAACCCGCCGGGAATTGAACCCATACTGTATCATCGAGTTGGAAGGCGAGATTTCTGACATTTAAAACCCATTATCACGACATGAGACATGCCATACCTACACCGGAAAAAAAACTTTTGTGGCCATCACAAAATATTTTGTCATTGTAAACATCGCCAAAAAATTTTAGGGTGACCACAAATATGATTTGCTACCACCAGTTAAGTTTTGCAGTTACTACAAAAAATCTTGTAACCACTACAAAAAAAATGTTCGTGATGTGTGTATTGACAAAACATTTTGTGGCTACCATAAAATTGTTTTTTTTTTTTCTGAGTACCTTCAGTTGTGTTTAGGGTAACGAGACATATATGTTAATACAAACCCGTAACAAATAATAGGCAGTAACCTAACGTGACATAGTTAATTGAGATTTTCTAGCACTCGAAAGTAACTGAAAGAAAACTGCCTATTACATTACCCCGAAAGGATCAAAGTTATTTTTTCAGGTACGTTCCCAAAAAAAAAGTTTAATTACAGATGTTGCCAAAAAATAAATAAATAAATGCACAAATAAAGTATTTTTTTTTTACATTTCATAAGCGCCTTAAACCCTGCAAATACTTTTAAACTGCCAACACTGTATATTTTGTGTGTCATGTAATTTTCGTAAACTCGTTTCTATAAGAATAAAATATTTTTCACTGTGTAGTTTTCAAAACAGTTTTGAAAACAGTTGGGTTTTAAAGGAAATATTTATTTAGAACTAGTATTTATATATTTCTGGCAAGAATACATTTCCATAAACTACAGAATAAATTTGAATATCCTAAAAGATATTAAACCAAGTATAGCATTTAGGTTAATTTTATTAAAGGGTGACCCAATTACACGGCTTTGTCGTTAAAGTCTAATTTTCTTATAAAACATTGGGAGAACACATTAGCCAAAGTTTTACGTATAATTAAAGGTAACTTAATATCAGTCATAAGGAATTGTTTCATTTGGCTAAACTATTATAGATGCAGCAACATTATCTTTGTCAGTGATTGTTATTGTACGGTCATTCATTTTCATTATGACATTGAACATATCTCAAGTAAACTGCGTCAGTACAATGCTAACATATCCGTTTCGCCTTGTAAAGACTGGTAATAAGGTTTTATCGAAAATTAAAAAATAATTTATGCTTAGATAATACTTTTGTTAAATAAGGTCTATAACGTTTGCGTTGTGAAGAACAAAACTTTCACAAGAACATCGCAAAAAAGTAGTTATCTGAACATCGCTGTGAACTTTGTGAAAATATTTGTGACACACATCCACAATAATAAACGATATTCTTAAAACTCTCGAAACACGTTTTATGTTTTTATCCTGAAAGATTTCACGGACATATTTGGTATTACTGTCGTTGTAAAACCACTACTTTAGATCTTGTAGACTACTAACGAAATGTCAAGTTTGTATTGTAAAAAATCTATATTGTGTATATTTTCACCCAAGTTTCGTGAAAAATATATTTTGTATATTGTCATTAGCTTTCCTTTTCTTAAGAGCACTACGTCTACCGTTGCACTGCTCACCAAACTGGCAGAAGGTGTATTATATATAGATGTATTAAATATATGATGTATTACACACAATATGCATTACCTGCTCTAACGCCAAAAACCAACAATATAATTCAAATTAAGTATGAGCAAATTACTAAAATACAGAAGTCTACACTGAAAACGATAGCGACAAAATCATAATGAGTATCTGAAGTACAAATTTTTCGTAAACTTTATATTAAGAAAACAATAAAATAATCTATAAATGAATTTCTAACATGTTATTCTAAAATAAAAGGCTTTATTTCCTAATAACCCCAACTATGCCAGCCAATGCTAGGCCTTCAAGGATGCAAATGATAAATTCTGGCATTTCTTGGTTAAGCTGTTAAGAATGTTCTGAATGTTTTTTAAAGTGATGTAACGTTTTTGAAATAACAAACTTTGAAAACCTCGTTTGAGCAAAATTATGGAATGTGTGTGGCTGGTGCCAGTAAGATAAAACAAGCGTATTGAATACACTTGGCCGAGTATGAACTCCAGTGTAGTGGATATAGACAGCTCGCCTCCGACACGTGTGATACGGGTTATATCGGTTCCTGATCTTTGCACGTGGGAAAAATTGTGGTCATTATCGTTAGGTACTAGGTTTTTTCATGATTTTTTCGTTTCCTGCGCCCTGGAATTCAGCCGCACAACAGTCTTGTATTTTTTTTTTTTAAATTTCCATAAATGTAGTAAATTGTCATAATTTTTAGTTTTTTTTTTAGCATAAAGGAATCCCATTGCATGTTTCAAAATATTCTAACGTATTGCCCATAATATATAATTTAAGTGTAAATTAATTCATTTCCGACAAGACACTTGGTTTTTGTTTTTACGATGTTCCCGTAACATGCAAATTTTGACTTTATCATGTCGTTATGGGAAAACTATGTCGGTTAAAAAATGTTTACAAGTGGAAAATGTAGTCACAAGTAACGTCTATATATAAAGCGATCACTATGCCGCGCAAATATACAATTATGAATTTTTGCCACGTGAACGCCCTTAAGCGCTAACCAAAACCCCTCTCTACTTCAAAACACGTATACAGCCCTCAGTATTACTTCGCAAGTAAACTTTCCTGTCGGTACATCTCAATATACTACTTTCCTATTTCAATGCAGGCACGAGTAAGTAATCCAAAGAGCTAGGTAAATCTCAAGAACTACACACACGTACAAGAAGTATTGAGTATATCATAGGCCTACATTTAATTGCAGCGAAACAAAGTGTTGCCACTAAAAAATTTGCTGTAATGAGTATAACAAGGTAAATGGACTTAACGTCCCGTCGACGATGAGGTCGTTAGAGACGTCAGCGCACAACGTGTCACAATGATAGGCGAGAGAGAGAGAGAGAGAGAGAGAGAGAGAGAGAGAGAGAGAGAGAAGAAAGAGAACTCGTTCAGGAAATGTATTCAGGAATCGTCCAAGCATTCGCCTGGAGCGATTTTGGGAAACCACGAAAACTCGAAACTAGGATCTCCGAAATCAGCAATGAAACCCAGGTCCCCCTTAATACGTGTCCAACGTTTTGCGTCACGCCACTTCACTCGTTAGTTTTATCTGTAATTTTTAGTGTGAGTTAACGAAAGTTTCATAAAGCAGTGTTTTTAAGACAATGTTTTCAAAAAACTGTATAAAAATTTGACAACAACAACTACATTTATTTACTGAAACTGTACCGAATCAATCAAAATTTATGCTTATAAAAGGCCGTGTACAGGGCGAATTAATGGGGTAGTGTATCACGATTTTTGTTCTCCAACTGAAACTAATACTAATGCCAGTAGGGCCTAACGTTTTCAGTGAAAACAACTCGCAATTCAAACAACGCTTCTATAATTTTAGAAGTGTAGCACGTATATGAGAATCATGATTTTCGGGCACTTCAAGACTGTTAAAAAAAAGTAATTTTTTAGACTGCCGTATCTGAAATAATACCACCTGGGTTCGTAAATCCAGAAATTAGGAGCGTTCGTTGACCACAAATTATTCCCAAATTAAATTGTTGAACCATCGCTTAAAGCCCCATGGGACAAATATAACTACGAAAAGTCTGCACCTAGTTTAAATAGCTGCGAATAAAGGCGTTGCGGTTCTCGTCAAATATGCCAGTCTGACCCTTATCGCTTCCCTGTCTCTGCGCCACAAACGCTGACGCGGTTATGTTAAGTAACCTGCTGGAGTTAGGTAAGTTTTCTCAGTAAAGTGAAAGTGTTTGTTCGACCACAAGGTTATGTCTAACAGTCCCCTAACAATCACAGTAAACTCTTTAAGACCTAGCTCTTTAGTTTTACAGTGGTTTCGAAAATATTTTTTTTAAACTCAAATTAATACACATATAAAAAATTATTTCTTACATTTTTAACACTTATATATCATCGTTTGTATCTGAATTTTTCTGTTGCAATATAACAAACTTATATTTAGATTTTTGCCCCTGAATTATCACAATTTTGTCGTCAAAATAAGTCAAAATGAAGCAAAATAATTATTTGCTAGCAAACGGTTCATTATTAAAGAAAACGTTCTGGAAAAATTGTGTATCGTATAACTATACACAGTCTCACATTTTTTCAAAGCATTTGGTTAAAAAATATTTGAGTTATTTGCAATTGTTTGAAATAAATGAAAGATCACGGCCTTAAGCTCTAAATCAAGTACTGCTTGAATGCCTCGAGCAGAAATATTGCTCTACCCAGGATAAAACCTCGTGACATCAGGATACTTTCTGACAAAAAAAATTCTGCGCTCAGAAAAGGAAAATATTTCTACAGGAATAAAAACGCAGGGAAGAAAATTATGAGATATTGTTACGAATGTGATCTATATTAAAATTCTTATTTGTTCGTATCGTATAGGCCGTTATAAAAACACCATAACGGTTTCTACTGCAGCGTGTCTCTCATAATAATGAACAAACAAATCAGTGGTGACGTACAGGACGTCCAGAAACAGCCGCATAGTAAGCACACAATGCGAATCCTGGAGGAAACTGGAGACGAAACTGTAGGTGGCAAAATGTTATGTGATGAGAGATTACATGCACTATGTGGCAACATAGGACTGTAGTTAGCTTTCTCTTGCACACCACGTCAAGGTATTATTTTAATTACGTTAAGTAAAGTACAAACATGCTTGGTCTTCTCGAAATTTTAACCTGCACCCATACGGGGGCGTACCCAGAATGGAATTGAAAAGGAGGGGGGGGGGCGATATATTTTTGCTAGCACCGATTGGCCGATTTAAAGCAGGGGGTCCGGGGATCCTCCCCAGGAAAAATTTTGACATTAAGATGCAAAATGGTGCACTTTGAGAAGATTTTGAACGTTAATGTTTAACACACAACAGACACAAATTGGAACATTTTCAAAGAGTTTGCTGTCAGTTTCTTAGAATATATTGCAAAGTTCATAGCACCTACTGCATTTTCAATAGTTTTAATAAAAAGTATAAAAATTCTAAAACAAGGTTGGGCTCTTGGGGGGGGGGGATTTCCCCAATTTCCCCAATGCCCCCCTTATATCCGCCACTGCACCCATAATATGCATGTCAGAACAGTAGAAGTAAGATAAGTAAGATACCGGAGCACAAGAGGACACTAACTACAGTGCAATGTTGCCACGTAGTGCGTGTGAAATGTCATCGTACAACATTTTGCCACTAACATTTTCGTCTCCAATGTAGCCTAGGATTCGCACGTTGTGTTAATTATGTGTTTTTTCTGGATATACTGTATATAGAGGGTGGACAGATACGAAGACCCAATGAATTTAACACCTGCTTCCGTAGTTACCTATCGTTGCTCACAGCAGAGCTCTGAGACTTAATATAATAGCTGTACGGGGATGTATCTCACCTGCTGAGGCGTCCTGCGTGCCGGAGAAGACGGGACTGATGCGAGAGTCCACCCTGGTCAGCCAGACAGGGAGGCTCGGACAACCCGTGAGAGACGACACTCGCTGGACCAGTCCGCCAGCTTCCAGCGTCTACTCGCGTCCGCGCATCCCGCTGCCCCTACCTTGTCTGAACAGATCACGTCTGGTCGGTCGAGAGGTCGAGGCCAGGGCAGATCTGTCAGCGACGAGTCGCCACCAAACACGTTCACCTCTCCCAGACGTTCCCACACTTCTCGGCCCGATGTCATCCGGAGGAAAAAAAACCTTGGTGCAGTTAAGGTTCATTCTACTACAGACTAGAAAGATCAATGTTAAATGTTTGTCACAGGGAAATTTCTGCCGCTTGAGTGCTGGTATTGCTAATGGGTGCAAACTGACCAGTCACACACCAAGGCGATCCGGGTTCGATTCCCGGCGTGGTCGGTCCCCGGACTTTCGCAAGTGGGAATCGTGCCGGACGATGTCGCTGGTCGGCGGATTTTCTCGGGTATCTCCCGTTTCCCCTGCATATTCATTCCGGCGCTGCCCCATACTCGCATCATGTCATCCCTCACCAACGCTAATGACCTCGATGTTAAGTGCTGACCAAAAATCTCTTCACTTCCTCACTGACCAGCCACAGAGTTTTCCTGAATTTTAAGTTTCACTAAGTTAGTAATTATAAACACGAAAACGGTTTCATTTCACTTTAAAATTAAGATAAATGACTTCTGTCATTTCCAAGCCTATTAAAATTTAATTTTACTGCGGCTTCGTATTTTTCTGATGCCTTGCCGATAACAGCGAAACAAGCGTTAGAAAATTCCTCTGTGCCAAACTATCCCATAGTAAAATTAATTTTCTTTCCAACCTTTTTGAGGAATCAACCTTAGTGTAGTCAACGATGATTTACAGAGATGGCGGTATATCACGAAAAAAAAATATTTGTTTCAACACAGCCTTGAAAACTCTGCAGTTTCTTGCAACATGTATGATTAGTAGAGACACTGGAAATTTGCAGGGAACTAACATAAAAGGCAACAAAAAATTGCTTCATTAAGAAATTTACCAAGGCTAATACCCCCTTGTAGAGAAAACCAAAATTTTCTTGGGTAAAAAATTTTATTTCAATTTTTATTCCTCACTTATTTTGCTAGCCTATAGGCTACATTTACATATCTGAGGTTGTCTGCTCCAAACCTTTATTACACCATGCAACATTCCAGATGTCGTGAGTAATTAAGTTCAATTTTGACAACGTTACCGAGTAGAACGTTAGACTCGCATCTCGCGAGGACGCGGGTTCGATGCCCGGTCTGGCCAACCATTGTTTCGGTCTCCCGCGCCTTCATGAAATCACCCCTGATGACTGATGTGATGCTCCAAGCATATGGCTTCGTCGCGATTTACCTTGTTGTTGACTAGGCGTTAGTATACGTAACGTACGACACGTCCTACGACACGTACAAGCAGGGATGTGCAGAAGTAAAGTCATGACGAAAGAGGAGAAACACAGCCAGCGGATTTTACTCTTACAGAGTTTCGAAAACCGTTATGAAACAGTCACACTAAAATATGTCACAAAGCCATCAACAGCTACAACACTAAAACGTTACAGGTCAGCTTACCTGACAAGTGTAAGCTATAGTTCACTAGTATAGTAAATTTATTTTCCCTTACATAGCGTGTATAATTACAACACTGTACAGTAAAATTCGTTTACACATCACTGGTCTGTAATTAATACATCAGATGTAATTATGATATGACAGGCACATAACTATGTATCTCGTAAACAAAAGTTCAGTCGAAATACGTTTGAAAAGTAACAGGATTCAAAATAGCCGTAGTTGTGTAGTGATTAGTCTACTGAATTAGTGTAATGATTTCATTCCGGTTCCCTCCGAAAATTGCTATACGAATTACGTTCTGCGTAATGTATAGGATAACAACAAGAAATAGCCAGGAAAAGGAAAATTCCGTGCGTTCAATGTGTGTTAGAATTCACAGTCTTATATATATACTCAAGCCCCGTCTTCATAGTCTGATGTTCCCAGTACGTACCAGCTAATGGACAAAAGATCCTGGATCGGGGGAAAAAATATATAAGTGTATACACACAACGCTGGATTCTAACATGCAAGTTATTGAACTCGTAAGATATACCATTCCCTAGAAATAGTTCATATACATCCGAATATTCTTATTATTCTTGTTAAGAAACGTTTCCATAAATTTGTCTGGTAAATTTCTCGTAATATTTTGGGGATACCTCTCTTCGTCACTTAGGTAAATTTATTACTGGAGCCCAAATAATTCTGCAACAGATTGTATCAGTGCCTTATGTGCACATATGAAGCTCTGCTTCATGGTTATTGGCAGAATGTGTTATTGCACAGACGTGGCTCATTTGACTGTGCCAACAGGAACAAGGTTACTGCGACACCACACGTCTGTTATTTGCGGGTAGAACCATAGACGCTGAGAGCTAACACAGCCAATCACTGATCATGAAGCAGGGCTGCATATGTGCACATAAGGCATTGGAACAAACTGTTGCAGAAATATTTTCGCGAAAAATCGTTGGCTCTAGTTATGAGTTAAGGTCAACTTTAAATGAACAAGTGGTAGCTGATTACATTCTAATAAAAACTTTCCTTACATTCAAAAAACGAAACATGCGCATACTTATTAAAACATGAGCAAATTTCAGACGATTTTTAATTAAATTCGTCCAACTGTTGGGACGAAATCACAGATTGATTTTGCTCTGAAACTTAATATTTTAAAGGACCTCAACATCTTCGTACACACGAAGAAACAATGTACACCCATTGATTATTGACAAAGTACCACGTGGTTTATGACTGAAGCTACGAAATTCCCCAGAAATCTATAGAATAATTTGCACAAAGGAAAATTTTTCATGAAACCGGAAGTCGCAACATCGACTTAAGCGGCTAACTACCCACATAATATTTCCTACGCTGAGATGTTACGCAGTTGCGAATAAATCAATGTGTAATTCACGAAGCGTAATTAGGTCATTTATATATCAAAATGAAGTTAAATCTTTACGTTAGAGCAAATTTCAGTGGCTAAAGACTTACTTTAAGAGCGTCTAACACGGTTTTTTAAAAACAAAATTTTATAAATAAGTTTAAAAATTCTAAAACAAAATATATATTAGGAAAACGTTTGTATGATTTGGGCTCCTTTTAACGGTAACAGTTTTAGGGTTTTACCACTCAATGGCTTCTATTCCATATTGATTTGAATACCTGTATCTTTATTAAATATATCTTTCACGCTGAAGACAATAATCTATGCGTATATCTTCAAATTCTGAACAATTTAAATTCTAAGGGAATTTAAAGTGAGGAAACGAATGGTCGGGTACATCTGTTGACACCTGGAATATAACTTTTATAACCGGGTTCCCTAACTCCGAATTATTTCTTTGATTAGCGTAATTATTACATATTTAGTATGTATACGTACCCATGGAATTTGTGCATATTCAACTTACAACATTCTATTTAATGTTACGTTAACAGCGTATTCATTCCACATTGTGTTTTATTGCAAATAGAGAGATATAAAAAATTTAACTGGATAAATTTTTTTAACATGGTAAATTAATGTATTTTTACCAGCCGAATATAACTTACATTTATAAATTTTCACACAAAAGAGTTTTATTATTTTCGTTAAGTTTTTCAGATAAATATTTTTAGTGGATTGTAATATGAATGGTAAAAAAAGTACACGTAACTCTGGTAGGATTCGTGTATGTTATTCTACCGTTATCTAGCATTATAATGTTATGGCTCTTACGCTACTGTAATATTTTTCATAATATTGGAATAAGAAATGAAATTCCTGGAGGTTTTTCATGTTTTAAATAGTCTACATATTTTTGTGTTGTAACTTAGAACTATGTGCATCACATCGATATCCATAGTCAATTATGTTGTTATTTGTAGATGAGATGGATACTGAATTCACAAAACGTGCGTTATTACTGAATATTTTTAAATTTTTTTCTGTTGCGGAGTATATCCAAAATTCGCTAGTGAAATAATGTCTATATCAGTTTGGAAAAGGGGGGGGGGGAATTCAGATTCAATGCTTTTAAATTTGCTACAGTAGAATGTACGTGAAAGAAATATATTTAACATATGTCATGTGGATAAAAAAACAACATTTTGCTAGAGTAAAGCAAATTAAGGTGACTCTCTGGTTAGTTAACGTGTGTGTGCGTTTGAGGCACAAATCTTTCTATTCTCCTGTCTATGCGCATCAAACGTGGAAAACTACATCCGGTACATAGGCCTCTTAAAGTGATTCATATGCCTTTTACTTTAGAAAATAGTATTCTCGAGAGTATAAATCCTAATTCCAGTACAATGAGTCTGTGGCGAACATATTCGTATTCCTTCTCTGATCTCTTGCACCAGCACCTTAATTACTCGGTAAAACAATGCATGAAAATAATTTGCATTTATACAAGCATACATAAGTAACATTCTATGGATCAGATTTCAATTCTGCTACTTGTAGAGAGTTGAATGTATTATTCAGTAACAACTTCCACGAAATGTATTACGCAGTGACATACCACGGCCCAATAACAATGTAGTGTAGTGGTAATAAGTGTGGGTGCTAGCTAGACAGGAGGTTTCAAAGACTCTTCAGCAGGTGGTTTGTTTAGCGTGATTTTGTTAATTAAAATTTAAGTGCTGTGGTATCTGCAGGTATTTGATACGAGGAATTTCGCCTGTCAACTGAATAAACGAAAATGTTACTGAGTAGTAGCTTTCGAAAATCAGACACCGGGCATAGAGAAATACAACACGTTCTCAAAGTTACGTAATGAACCAGTTCCTTTTGGGTGCCATGAATCCACGATATTTCGTCTAATTTCTGGGTTATGACAAAATCGTCAACAACGCACACAGTTGGGATCCAATTAGGAGACGTATTTTACTTATCAGCAGAGAGAGATAATATAGCAGAAACCCTACGCACGTCATTTAGCGAAAGGAGAAGAAAACTGAGTTTTATCTGTACTGTTGACAATCCTACAGTAGGCGGGAATTTATGTGCGTAGGTGTTTTCAATTTAATCAAGAAGGGCCTATATAATATGAAGAAATGTTGCAAAAATTTGTTTTCTCAAAAATTAAGTAGAAACGTAATGAGATATAAGTAATGTAACGGCATGGAAACATACATAGATAAAAAAAATTACCAGAAACGGCGGTGTTCAATATCACAAAATATTCTCTTGAATATTTTTTCGCAGCACTTTTTAATCAGTAGCCATAAAAATAGTTAATATAGTTCAGTGAAGTTTGAAAACTCTGCATTTTCCATTTGTGGTGCATTAAAGGAAAATCTTCATAATACAAATAACAATGTATGTGGACATAAAATACGTATATTTTGCTTCAAGAAAATTATGATTGAGAGAAACTACTTTTCTGATCTCAAAAACTGATATGTATATGGTTCAGAAACTTTCGTGTAATTAGCATACCACGCAAATCCTGGGCTGAATTCGAGACGAAAATGCTAGTTGCAAAATGTTGTACGATTACGTTTTACAAGCACTATGTAGCAACATAGCACTATAGTTAGTTCCCTCTTGCGTTCCACGCATAGGTATTATTTTACGTATGTTACTTCGAGTAAACGTAGAATCATATTTGGACTGTTATGAGTTTAAACCTGCGTCCAAAATATGCTGGAATGATTGTCAGAACAGTATTAGTACGGTATCCACAGAGCAAAACAGGGGACTTGCTGCGTTCTATCCCCAGTAGTAACTTTTGGTTGGACCAACGTTGGCCCAACTTTTGCATGCTGCGTTGGGCCAACGTAGGCATGTAACGCTATCTCAATATTGAAATGTCGCACGAAAAACAAGGTCCCACATTGATTTTTGGTTGGATTCTTACTAATTTTCTACATTGGCTCAACGTCGTTGGATAGTTGAAATTTTGTGTGTAACATATGTAATGTTAACCATTTACCGACGTTAGGACAACGTTTCTATACAAAATACACCCAAAATTTACTCTACAGAAATTAAATTAAGCATGATATTCATAATTATTTTATTTTCAGAGTTCTCTTGTGTGACAAATTATTATAATCAATAAAATTTATTGACCAGAATCAAGGTAGATTCGAAGTACAGTCCCAGATTGTGTTGGGAGTACTTGTCACTTGAAGTCCATCGCTTTACCTATTGCTCTACACTACCGCATGTTGATTAGTGGTATGTGAAAGACAAATGCGTATTTAATGCATAGTTAGAATAGTTGAACTTAAAATTAACAGAGAAATATGTATCTTGTGCTAATGATATGTTTACTGACAACGCCAATGTTCAGCCAAATTACATACTAAATCTTTTTAGTGGTTGGCCTACTGTGCGTTACGCAGTGTTAACCCAACGTAAAGGTGCATATATATTGTCAACGGTGTGTTTACCAACTTGTACCTAACAATTAACCAAGAAATTGAAAATTTACAAGAATACTGTCTTTAATATTGTCTTGCATTTTATAATCTAATAGTTGTTTATTTTTTCGAAAGAAACACAATTTGTGTCACTATGGGATTCTGTTTGCAAAATTGTTGTCAACGCCAGCCAACTTACAAACAAAAAAAAAAACTTTTCGTAATTGGAAAAATGTGGATTGTACATCGAAGGACCAAATTTACTGAAAACAGTCTTCACCTAACCGTTTTATTTTCAACAGTTTGCATGTAACCAACATTATATATTTCATAGAATGCAGGATTATTATTTATACCATCATTATCATATTTTCTTAAATACAAGGAGCATTGGTGTCTTTCTAAATGTATTTCGTAGTTTTAAAAAATGTACTGTTTGAGCAATGTTGGTTCAAAGTAAAATTGCATATCTAACATCAACGTTGGACCAACATACTGGGGATACTCAATTATCCAACAGTTGGATTTCCAACATTATTCCAACTTTTAACCAACAGAACAAAATTACCTAATATTATTTTTTTAACTAAGTAAATACTTATGTTATCAACTTTAATGATTGGTTACGTTGCATTTTAAAAACGTGATTTTTTTTCAATTCCTTGTGTCTAGGGACAGGAATTATTGGTGAAAAGATTTTTGCCCCACTTTGTTTCGTTGCCTTACGTGCACACTTGCAGCTCAACTTCATGGCCATTGACAAGAGTCTTTTGTGCAGAGTTGTTATTCATTTGACTGTGCCAATCAGTATTCGTACAGACCGGAAAAATTCGCGGGTTCACTGAATGTAGGCTAGCTTCCAAGAATATATGTGTATTCAAGTATACAACAGTTGTTCGTTGGTTGCTCGCTGACACAGGGAAATGGGCCTGTATTTAGTGACATTGTTATTATTGGCTCATCGACTTCAAAGCGATGTTTAATATGTCAACGGCCAATGGACGACTTGAAAAGGGGCGGAGCTTCAGTCAGGTGTGGGATACAATTCCTATCTCCACGGATACCACAGCCGAACATAACCTTCATTTAGCTGTTTGGCTTCACATGACCCGGATGAAGATGTACATCAAGAAAATTGATTATTTGTTTGGAATTTGCCGCTTTTTCGGGTAAACATTAATCTTATGTATTTGCGTATCTTAACCATGAAATTGAAACTAATATTTTTTACCCTTGCGTGCAAATCTATGAATGCGCAACATTTTTGCTTTCTGCAATTACCAGCTAACTAATCAGCATGTTTGTAAACAAGGTTTGTTTCCCACAGTATTTCCCCTGTGGTGTGACGTCAGGGGGCGTGTACTTCAAGTCGTCCATTGTGAAAGAATCACGAACTTACAGTTGCTGGAATTATAACTTGTGCCTGAATGAAAACGCGAAATTTTCAGGTCTCTAAGTATCCGGATAGCTGCGACACATCACGTCTGTGATTTGCGGGTTTAACCTCAAGACGCTGGGTGTTACTCTATCCAATCACTGACCACAAAGCCGAAATGCAGGTGTGCACGTAAGGCACTGAACCAAAGTGCTGCAAAAATCATTTCGCGAAATTTCCTATCTCTACTTATGTCTACATCTGCAGCTCTGCTTCGTAGTATGTGGTTGGATGTTTTTAACTCTCAGGGTCTAGGGATTCCAGCTGCAAATCACAGACGTGTGGTGTCGCAGTAACAATATTCTGATTGGCCCAGTCAATGAATGACGTCTCTGCACAAATTCATGTTAACCACGAAGCAGGGTTTCAGCTGTGTAGCTAAGACACTGAAACAAATTGATGCGACATTACTGTATTGTCGCCAAAAATCAATGGCTCTAGGAATCACGCCCGGTGGTCAGAGGCACCCGTAGAGCTTCTACGAATTTATGTCGTACACACTAACTCATTATAACTAGGAAGCCACCTTAGAAGTTCTCGTATTCTCCAATATATTTTATTCTTTATGTTTTTCTTAATTATCTTGACATCTAATCATCAGGCTGGCTACGTAGCCATTTCCCGTAAGTGTGAGAGCCTAAATCATATTCCATATTCTCTCTGATAAGAATCCATCGAGAACCATTCTGAAGCTTGAATATGGACTTTTTAGTAAAAAGATCGTTGATCCACATTTTGACTGTCCAGTGAAGACTCCACTATAGACACTTTCGTCATGAATTCTCTGCCAAAGCTGTCTGATTACTGTTTGGCTGTATACAACAGTTCTGGAAGATACAGTGCGAGCAGATGTCATCTGTGCGATAGTAAATCGGCACCATCTAGCCCTAATGGCTTTATTTCTGATATCACTCTTCGTCATAATTGTTATAGTCTTCGGGATTCAGCTACAGATGCTAAATTCTACATCCACATCCGAGAAATCTGAGACAATTTATGTCCATTTTTCTTATTGATCTCCACCTCGGGAATTGTCCAGGCATCTTCTCTGTGCTGTACCATGGATGCATGCCTTCACACTCGGTGTTGTCTCTGCCCTATGGTGCCAGTTTACACTATCGTTCCTTTTATTTATGCTTATTGTTGTTTGTAAAAGAACAATAATTTGAACGGCTGATGCCATTATTGTCCGTGGTAGGTATATAGGTCCCAACATATCATTACTACTTTTCATTAGCTCAACTAGCAGAACAGTTCATATGTAGATTCTATTTACTCCAAGATCGATTCTGTATTACCAAGTGTCTTTAGTCACAACGTACGCTAAATATTGACGTTTGTTCTCTTGACACATCTGACACATCTGCACAGTAAGATGAGTATGGAACAAATGGAATGAAGTAAAATATAAACAAGTGTTTCTAAAACGTTTTTTTTTTTTTATATTTTGTTAATTGATATATTATTTTCAAATGCCCTACCTCTGACTTTGTTTTCTTAGTTACTGGAGTTTTACAGAATAATAATTTTGGAGCATGCCTTTTGTCTGTTCTTTACGTCTGTGGCTTGGATACCTTCTGCATAACACCGTTCAATTAGTCTCTGATATTCTTCAGCCGAAATAGGTTTTGGCGGGTTCTTGGGCCCTTAAAGCAAGAATAAAGCACAGTACATAAGCTATGTCTCTTTTTGAGGTTTTTGTCAGCTCATTATTCTATTTGTAATATTGTTTATTTATAATTTCTCTTGTTTTTCAGCTCGGTAGCCTTTTTATAATGTGCCGTTATATTAGGTTGTAAATTATATTCAGCATCTCTGTATTGTTCAGATGTTTGGGTGTGTATATAAGGTCTTTGTGTATGTGCGCGTCAAAGTATTTATCCATGTACAGTTCGTCGAAGAAATGTCTGTTCTCTACAACACATTGCTCCACGTATCTACAATATAATGCGCAAGGAAACCCTTTAGAACCCAAGATCCAACAAATAAGGGGTCTCGCCCTCTTCACCAACCGTTCTAATTTTTTGAAATACTTCAAAACTGTTTAATGTACCAATCATTTATAACTTGCACCCTTTGCGACACTAAGTCGAACGAACGTCCGGCGAATTGATTTAATTTTCCTTAATATTCTTCATAGCAATCCATTACTTCATTAATGCTGGGTTATTTTAATGTTTTGGAATAGCCATTGTAATTGCAAGCCTAATTTGTCACCGTTAACGAATCGTTGGACCAGGTTAGTTAATATGAGACTGGAGAGAATCTTCCGAGACAATGCCGAAGAAATTTGTAATTAAATGTTTACCCTCAATTTCATGTTCTCAAAGTTTGTACACATGTCATTTTTACAGCTTACGTAGTTTTGTTATACAATTTTGTTAGTTAAATATAAAATAATTTGCTTCACTAAATTATGATACTGGTAAAACATTAAGGGAGACAATAATGCCTAACTTCAGTCATGTATACGTGACCAAAGCTGAAAAAACGAAGTTCTTTAAAGGTTTCTTGCGATGGGAATTCATGATACAACAAATTGTTAGAACATGTATACCATTGCAGTCCTATATAGTCTCAGAATGTAACAAGAAAACTATATTTCAGCGATTTGACACAGATTCAAATGCGTTATTTTTACGTTTAAATGTTAAGTTATTTGTGAAAATGTTGACTACTTCTAAACTCGTCTTGGTTCTTTTTTTCTTGTTAATTCTTCTTTGTTGGTTTTTCTTGCACGACAGGGTGCTACAGTGGCAGTTATCGTTAACAATTTGTGTCAGCACACGAAACTGACTTATAAACAAATTTATAGACGGGCAACATTTCAATCCCTTACTTTCTTGTACACAGACTTTCAAATCTGACCATGGTATTCCAGTTACAATAAAAGTAAAACACTTGACATTCGGTGTTTTCCTTAGACTACTAATATGCTATTTTTGTTTTTGGTGTACTAAAAGTGGTTTTATTTTATACTGTTGCTCATGGCTTCGTTCCCGTGATTTTCAATTTAATGCAAAAATGTATTTAGTGCGTATATGCCAACAAGATTTTCAAAATTAATAAAGAAAATATAATAAAATATATAACATTTCTGCACTTAAAAATTCATGTACGTACATAATACTGATAATAGTACAAAAATCGATAAATTACGATATATTCAAATATTTTGAAAAATTATAAAACAATTTTATAAAATTATAAACGGTGCGAAATGACGTTTAGGGTCAGTAATGAACGTTTTAGAACCATTCTGAAAAAAAATCACTGTTTTTTTTTTTTTTTTATACGTTGTCCTGTCCCCTTGCCCCTTTTGCTGTCCTCCACATTCCAGTATAAACAGTTTGTCAGAAACTTTAATGGGCTCAAGCACACTTAACCAAAATTGCATCGCTATCGAATTAATGGTATAGGAACATGTATAGTACAGGGAGACAGATACTTATTCATTCTATATAAAACGAATACGTGGCAGGAACAAAAATGTATCTGAACAGGAATAAGTACGGATGCGTCAGTTAGGTTACATTTGTTTTGACCCGATCCAAACTTAAGGATTGTCTATTGTAAAATGAGTGTGTACGGTTTTGAGTGAGAGCTTATTTCGAATATGTATTTCACAAACTCATATCGGTAAATCTCAGGTGTTCAACTAAGGAACATACTTGAAAAGCATCGTGATGCCCCTGCTTGTAAGCAGCCAGTAATATACATTATCTGTGCTGGTTGCAGTTCGTACAGGCACTGTTTCACACAGTGAAGTCTTTATTTACATATGTTTGCTGCCTCTTGAAATGTGCAGGGAGTATGCATTGCTGAATAAAGAGGTCACTGTTTCTTACGGTAACAGTGGAATTAAATGTTCTTACGGCGATAATATATTACTGTCATTTGAAAGCAATTACAAGCTTTATTTCATGTTTCCTTTCTTTACTTTGTAGTGTAAAGTGATAAGCTCATAATAAAAGTTAATTCTTCTTCTGCCATTTCATTTTCTTATATATTTTTGTTAAGGTTTCTATTATACTTAGCACAAACCATAATTCTATATTTGAAAATATAGTTAAAAGTAATTTTGTATAGGTTTTTATGTAATTGTAACACAACTACATGTAATGGCGTATTATTTGAAAGTCTTAACGATTAATGAACACAATGTTTAAAACAATGATAATATTTATCATAAGCGTAGTTTCTTAACATGTAACTCGATTTCGATTTACATGAATGCGGTACTGGACATACAATTTTGTTCGTACACCGCTTAAATAAAATATTGGATTTTCGTGTTGGCCAGTGGGCTAAACACTCAAATACCTTGGCCTTAATTATTGAGCTAATTAATTAAAACCGATATTGCACATTAGTTGATAGAGGTCCAAAAAATGAATGTCGGAGCAAACTGTACTTCATGAGAAATGAAAAATCGAGAAATACTCTTGAGTATTCCGGACAACCACCTATATGTGCACTGAATATTAATATACAGGATGAGTCGTGTGATGAGGGCTTACAAAAACTTGTCGAAAATGTGCTTTCAATTTAATATAGTAGGAGTAATGCTACACTGATAATAAACTTTCAAAATATATTTTTTATCAAAATCTCACATCTACTTGGTGTTCTTTGCATAGTGTTTTACAAATGTCTTTACTTCATTCTAAGTAATTTAGTTTGGTAATACTAACGGCCTGTCATTGTTCAAATGGGGCAGGACACTTTTTTCTTCTATCTTCGGAACACTTCGCTGTAATTCATGCTCTGATACAGATTATTAAACCGACTGGGAAAATTAATAAAAATAGGTCGTATTGTAGAAAATTACTTGAGTTTGCAGTTTTCGAGAAAATAGTTTATTACATATTATTGCATTTATTGCAATGCTTGAAACATTTTCAGGCATTACGACTTCCTTGCAAGGTGGTTAGGACGAATTTACAATCTAAGATTTGTAACATGGATGGAGTAGTAGTAGGTGCATAGTACGACAAAGCGGTTGCAGTATTGTGTGCCAGGAAATTGCTGTATTAAAATAAAATCCACAAGTTTACGGCAATATTCACCAAGGTTTACAATATCTCACATTGAGGTAACTCCACTGATATTTGAATGTGAACTGCTACAGTCGAACGAGTTCAGCTTAACCGCTACACTAAGCAGTTCCCTCCATGCAGTAATGCGAAAAATGTTATTAGTGAGGTCCAAAAACGTGTTGGTATGTAGACAGTGAATAATTTATTGTCACTAGTAACAATGGTCCCAATACATAAAGATAACGTACATTGTCGTTTGATATAACTGTTACATTATAACTTTACAAGTACTGTCTAGCAGCAACACATAATTTGTTTTAAACTTGCACAGAAATCATGTCAACATGAAAGACTAGATTTAGAAAATGCTCAATGGCAAACCTTTGAAAAAATTAAACTAAAGGAGACTACTAAAAGTTAAATTTTTGCTATGATAATTAAAATTACAGTACCTATGTGTATATTAGTGAAGACATTTCAATAATTTTACAAAACAATTGGTAGTGCACCCGTTACACAGTTTGTAATTTGCGTATACAATTGATGGATAATTTGGAACGCTCGTTGTCAATAGCCTGGCAGTTAGCTTGAGTACCTATTAGCGTACAGTCAGCTACGGTGAGCGCCAGAATAGCGCCACATCAGACTTGTTACTAATCTGGAACGGCTACGCACATACATGAGCAATGACACACAATGGTCATGTTGGAGTAGAAAATTGAGGAACTCAGTAACATAGTTTTAGTTTTATGGCGAAACATTGTGCAATCCAGCAGCTGCACGAAGGTGATATGTAGTAAAACACTCAAACACTCAATTGTCGCCTGCATGAGACCGGAAGTGCACACACATCACAGAATACACCACTTTTAACTTAGCGTACAAAACTTGGAAAATTCAACTGCCACATTTGGACTCCTTAAAATTAACGGACAACTGTTTCAAATTACAAAGTATCAGTAGTTTTGGTTTCAACTGCTTTTTACCCTCAAGGCGAACTGATGCAATATCTTACATTCCAGGACATTGCCTACTTACATAATCATTTTGATAAAACTGGGTGGTCAAATTTTACAGTCTTCTGTGACATGGTTTTGCTTGGCTTGTTCAAGTTTACTTCATATATGATTCCAAATTCTTTCACGGAGTCCCGGTTTTTTCTAACAAGTTAGACATAAACGCCAAATTCTTTAGCAGTTTTTCAATTGTCCAACTTTTAGGTGTCACACTGATTACCTGTGATCTCTCAGAATTTGAAGTACATATTTTTAACCTTTGTTTAACACTTTCGATCAAGTAGACCATTATCGTCACTTTCAGGACTAGCTGGCTCATCACTTTATTGAAATTTGGGACATCAAACGAACCTAACAATGTTTGTTTAACTGCTTCAGAAAATTCAGATATTGTCTTTTACACTTCTTAATGTTTTTTGTCATCACTGAGCTTCATAATTTTTATTGGTGAGACACCCAGTGAGCTAGTAGCTTCATTTATTGATGTAATGACAAACTCAGGACTAGAAAATAACGCTTCTTCTTCACAGACTTCATATTCCTCACTTCCTTTACAGCTAAGCCTTTTTGGCTAAAACAACAAATGGACTTACTTGGTGTAAGTTACAAGATTGTATATGTATCGCTTAGTTATAAACTGATTTATTTTAATTTTTATAGCTTTCTTGAGGCGTGAGAAAGGATTACAACAGCTACCTCCAAATAAATTGTGATATTTGTCAATACATATTATATTATGGTAACTTAATTAACGTATTTACACCTACACACATTGCTCTCCTTTTCAATAAATCAGTGTTTCCAGAAGAATAATCGGAAACAGATCTTATAATCGACTTCCCATATGAATTGTTCTTACGATTGCCTATCAACAATGTACTGATGGAGCATATTTCGAACTTCGTACAACTAATCTTGCATATATTCATAAGAAGCCTATTATCACTTGCTTAACTTTTAAGATGCATTACAATTGCATATACAAATAAAGGTTCCAAATAACAAATGTGCACAAGTGAAAGAACTTCCACAAGAAGACTAAACTGGACAGATACTCACAACAGACTACGGTAAGGAGCAGCAAACACTTCCTCTACTGGACTGGCGAACCAGCAAGTTGAAACTCGCTTACACCAGGTCCGTGCAGGTTTGGCTGAACACGTACACACACCAGCAAACACATTTCTCACAACAGCAGACACGTAGGAACATGTAGGCTTGTTAACATAATATGGAAGACAATTTTTAACCTTCTATAATTTTCTGTTACGATCATGCTTTAAGTTGACCATTCTTATTTTCATACAAAATAAACATTTATGCTAACTACATGGCAGATTACAACTTTTAAATAGTCGCGTTTAAGCATTATACCTAATTTAGATTGTTTAATTATGTATAAGCTAACAAATTAAAAAATGTGTACTCTTTGTTAAGTAACTATTTTATATCTGCAAGTGTTTTGATTTTGATATTTTTTTTTTAAATAAAGGGCGATAAAACATGGTAAATTGAGTGTACAATATCAAAGAGTATTTCTCAGACTACTAATAAAAAATACAAATGTCTGTTGTTCAAACCCTTCGTAAGATACAGGATGAAAATAATGGCTATTTTTAAGCTTCTGAAACTCTGAAATAATTTTTTTTAACACATTTGAGTTTTCGTAACTTTTAAACCAGTTTGAACCAGAAAACATTGTATGTGGAGATTGGTTACATACGAACAGGAGTTTGTGCCTGCAAAAAAATTCCTTTCAGCCCTTTTCAGCTTACGTGACTGGAAAGTTGGCAATTTTTTAAACATTTTGGAATTTAAAAAATTGCTGTCACTAGAAGGGTAAAAACCACATTTTGAATGTAGAAGGTCAATGAGGGGTACCTATGGTGTTAACAAATTTACAAAACTTTGATTTTGTGTCCCTTTTTATGCTAAAAGTAGTTAAATATGTTTTTTTTTAAATCCTGAAACCCAAAATTTAGGCCCTTGGAATAAATATTTAATACGTAGGAAAATTGTGTTTGTAGTAACAAAAGGAAAGCTTGAACCCTTATCTGCATATTGGTGTCAACAGAAACAACATATCTACAATATGAAATGAAATATTGATTTTTTGTAAATGGTTGCAAACAGTTGATTTTGCTGCACTGGCCATCACACAAAAGAGTCTATATCCAGTATGGCGGGAGATAAACATTTAATAAAACTAGTTTTCGCCTATAGAAACCCTAGTCAAATTGTAAAAAGATGCAAAGTTATCCAGCAATCAAAAAATTAAAAATTTTCTGATTTCACACGGAATGACGCAAAACTGTAATTTTAAAATCTATTTTTAGGGTATCATTACTCTCGCTATATTAACTTTAGGGACAAATTTAAACCCATTTTCGAAATAGTTTTCTTTGAGCTGTCTCCACACGAAAACAGCACACTTCTTCCTTACTCATCTGTATATGTTACGCTCAAGCTTAGGCCCAAACCTAGGGAGGTAAACTTGCTTTCGATTACTTCTGGTACAAAATAATACGCTATACTTCAGCAAAAGTCTCGTATATAGCCCGAAGTGTAAATTTTTAGTAAGAAATAACATTCCAGGGGTGATCGTACATGATTCGCAGTGTCGTTATGCGTTTTAACTGCTTGGTAATCACAGAAACTTTCAGGGGCTTGCAAGATTTATCATCGCCAAATAATGGTTTTGCGCTCACGTACATCGCAAGGCATGACGAGCTATTGTTAAGTTGGACATATCACAATTTCTTTCTTAGTGCAGATAGCTGTCGGAATCCAGAAACCACCATGTTTATACGCGTTCACGTGAAATTAGTGAAAATCAGAAGTTTGTAGACTGTGAATACATGTAAATTCCAAATTATATTTTCCACGTTTATGAATTTCATACAGACCGATGTCACATTCATACAGTTTAACTATGCTTATTTCTTTCACAACAATTTTTTCAACGAAATTGTGAATGTGCTTCTTTGTGTAAGATTCCGTTAAGACTAACTACAAGTATGTTTAGTTATAATGCAATGTATGTTTCTGATGATTCTCAGGTTGACTTGGATTACATGTATGTCTGTAGATGCATTCACCTATATCAGGGTGAGCAACATAATTAGGGTCAATTAATTTTGGTGAAAATAATTATGTATAGAGCTAGTGACTTTTTGTAAACAGAATTGTGCAACGATTTGTTTCAATGCCTTATGCGCACATGTGCAGCTGTACGTCATGACCAGTGATTGGAAGTTTTTAACTCTCAGTTCTCGGTATTCTACAGGCAAATCACAGATGTGTGGTGTAGCAGTAACCTTTTTACGATTGGCACAATTAAATAAGCGACTCTTCAGCACAAAGACATTCTGCCAATAACCATTTATTTTCCCTGAAAATTATTGGCTCTAATTATGAACTACTTGGTTTTAATATCTTATGCAGCTCTGTTGGACATGGTTATAGGCAATGTGTAAACGTGCACAGGTGTTGCTGATTTAACTGTGCCAATCGAAACAAGGTTACAACGAACCACGTGTCAGTGATTTGCGAGTAGATCCTCGAGACACTGAGAGTTAAAAATCTCCCAATCACTAACAATGAAGTAGAGCTACAAACGTGATCATAAGGTGTTGTAACAAGTTGGTGCAACATTTTTTCCCTAAAAATCAGAGAATCTAAACGTCGTTTACAATGCATTATCAAGGGTAATGCTGTGAAAACGATGCCGTGAAGGTTTCAGCAATTTTGTAGTAGATTACAAGAGATCTTGGTTGCAACGAATTGTAGGCGAACTTTAAGGAAGTCTCGTGGAAATGTTCGTGTAAATGCTGAAATATTTGTCATTCTACTGACCACACAACACAAGTTTTTGACAGGACAACACTTGATGGAAGGCTGCTAAGTAAGACAGCTATAGATGATTCGCGATGAAGTGAGCTTTTTTGAAAGTCTTGCTTGAATCCTGTTTTTAGTTAGTACTTTCCGGTGCATGTAAAAAGTTAAATAGGCCTTGATAGCTACTAAAACCTATTTTGACAAACGTTAGTGCTGGCCAAAAGAAGAGTCTAACGTCTTTAAAAACATTCCTAGGGACAGTAATATCTCGTTGTGCCTCCAAGTAACTTCCCAGAACAACTCGTAGCTTTATTAGACTTCTGATTGTAATACCTGTGTTTTAATTGAAGCGATCTTTCGGTAAAAATTTGAGCGTTAGGTCGTAACAGCATGCAGACGAACGGAATTACATGTATCCGGGCCCCGCAATTTTCATCACAATTTTTTTTATATTTTTTATTTGTACCAGATATTTTTTTCTTATTTTAGAACACAAAATGTAACTAAATTTGGCTCTTCTGAAAATTTTTATCTCTCATAGTTTTCGCGTAATGGCTTGTTAAAGTCATAGTTTGCATGTTTCCGTTTTAAAGACTACACTAAAACTAACTGATACACAAAACTTAAAAAAAAATCACACTGGATAAAGACATTACAGGCTACAAATTCATGCTCATAAAAATAAAGAATAAAATTTATTGGTATTTAAAATAAATTATTGAATTTTTTAAATTTTTATTTTCAGTTTTAGCATTTTTTAAAATACAAATAAGCTTTATTCTTTATTTTTATGAGTATGGCATTGTAGCCTGCAATGTCTTTGTCCACCGTGATTTTTTAGAGTTTGGTATATCAGGTAAATTAGCAACTTAGTAGCTACCAACTGAGCCGCTGTCGTAGATGCCAGAGATGTAGCAAGTTTCGTTACATACTAAAAATTAAATAATAAACTTTTACATATACAACCTTTATTTATACAACCATTAGTTTTTGACTCACACCATTGCAACAGAATGAGGCAGAGTCACTGAAAACTCACAATGAAACCAAAAAATAAAACTAGAAAAGAATCAAATCAAAATATTTATTTAACACTTAGCAGTTGTTTACAAATATGTAACATAAATGTAATTACAAACTAGGTATATAGCATGCGTGTCTAAGAAGACGAAATCCAAATGACAGACAAATAAGCAAGTAGCAAAACAAGGCGTATGGAAATAGCGATAAAATCACGCGAGAACAACACAAACGAACAAGATATTTGAAGAGTAGTGAAATGATAGTGCGTGACTGGATTCAGTTTTTGTGGACAAACTCCATTGCGATGTAGACGTCTGCCTGAAAAAAAAAAAAAAAAAACTAAAGACAATACAAAAACATAAATAAGCAGAGTGAGCCACCTCAAACAATTGGCTTATGCAGCAGATATTCATAATGCGGACACACTTCATCAATGTGTCTCGGTAGCCTTCGAAAGCGTTCGACACCACGTGGGAGTATTTGAAAGGATGAGACAGTGCATGATTCAACGTGAGCACAAGTATGTGTGTGTGTGTCTGTGTGTGTGTGTGTGTGTGTGTGTGTGAAAGCAAGAAGTAGTCATTTCGAACATTTACTGTGAATTTCTGCATTTATGACAGTTTCTCTTATCCTAGTACACTGACATTGTCTGACAGATGTGGCATTACGTTTTTCCCACTAAGCGGGCTGTTCATCCAAAATTTTATAATTTTCCTTTATTTGTGCGAAATAATAGTTTGTTATGTAGAAATACACTGTGACTATTTTTGTACGTAATAATGGTTATGTTTGTAATACACATTAAACTCAAAACTTGTTTCGTATAAGTGTAAACTATCGGATCAAGTGAAAAATTGTTAGTAAAAAGTACTATACGGAAGCGGATTTCATTGATGAAAACAACCCACCTTGTGAAATATGGCAAGAAGTTTTGTCGCATGCTATTGTCGTAGCAGCCTTTTCAAAACACGTTGGGACGTTCAGGTACTAACGGAATTTAAAAATTCGACTATATTTCAGCAGAGTGTGAAAAAAGCAGATGATAACGATGTCTCATATTATTTCCAGAGAATCATTAATCTAATGGACCTTTTGTAGAGCGAAAATTGCATACTGAGAGCATTCGTTAATGTTTTCTGTTCCAAAACTATTGGCGAGAAAGTTAAGAGAGAATTCCTCTCCTCGTCCAGTGTTGTAGACTATTATTTTCTACGTGAAACTGCTAATCATGTTCCTAGTATGTTAACAAAACAAATACTTCAAACTATGCTCCTGTATCTTTAAAGACACGGTATGCCTATTAGCAATAAACTTTATGATTCCTAAAAATGGTTATGAAAAGTTTCGAACTGCTATAACTGGAGATGTATCGACCTGATTTATAAAACAGTTATGTGTGTGTGTGTGTGCGCGCGCGCGCGCGCAATATATACGCATAAAAGTGCACCACGCGAATCCTGGGCTAAATTGAAGACGAAGGTGATAGAGGCAAAATGTTGTACGGTGACATTTTACGTGCAATATGTGGTAACACTGCACGGGGATAGTCCCCTTTCGCGCTCCACGCCCAGGTATTATTTTATGTAAGTTACGTCAAATAAGCGTAGAATCGTGATTGGACTGCTCGGGATCTTAACCGGCACTCATACATAATATGTTATATGTAAGAAAGAACAGTAGTAATGGCTGTTCTCTATAAACTGAACACTCAGCAGAACTTGCAATTAATTAAACATATTTATTATTTGTGCCAATAGATGATAACTTTTGAGAGTGTTGGAACGTTTACACAGGCTTTTAGCTACCTGGAAGTTTTAATATTAAAAATAGTAAAGATAACTGCTAAACTGCTAAAAGAAAACATTATGCAGTGCTCACTTTTATTGTGAATGGCCTATAGTAAGATATCTGTGGAACCCAAGGCGGGACAAACTGCAGTGCTATGTTGCCACATTGTTCACATAAAATTTCATTGTACATTTTGCCACTACCATTTTCGTCCCCAATTTAGACCAGTATATGTCCGTGGCGTGCTTATTATGCGTATGTTTCTGGAAATCCTGTAGGCTATAAAAGGCTTTAAACGGTAACGCTATGATTTTACTAGTGGTTAAGTTACACAAAATATGTATATATTAGTATATATGTATATATTAGTGTATATGTATGTATTTACATATGTGTGTGTACATATTAGTGTATACATATTATGTATATATTAGTGTAAACATATATATACATATGTATGAATATATATGTATATATAAGTGCATACACATATATATACATATGTATGTACATATATGTATGTTCATATATATATATATACACATACGCACTTAATGTATAAACTTGTGTGTGACTTATCCACAAGTAAAATCATAACGTTGCCGTTGAAAGGTATCATACACAAAATATAACTATAGAATCAATCAGTGCGCTTCAATTCAGTACAGTAGGCCTACTCCGTGCATAGAGGTGGAATTTTTCTTGACGTCCGTATGAATAATCGCTCTTCCTTGCTAGCCATTTTATGCCCTACATTGGGTAAAAAAATCATCGGGCGAAGACAACTCTTAAATAAAGGGTGTAAATAAAGGGACTTCAAACTGAAGACAACCACGGGTCGTAAAATCTTCTACGCGGAGAAAGTAATTCTGAGGCAGCCACAAAATATATTTTGTTATTATTGAGACCGAAAGTGTATTAATGCTCAATACAAAGCATTTTGTTGTCACAGGTAAAATTATGACACAAAAAAAAAAACGATTTTGTGTTTACTACAAATTGGCTGTATCAGTACTAACAGAACTTTCTTTCAGCGTAGTCCGGCAGAATTACATGTACATATGTATCGATTTAAGCCTGAAAACATGTTTACACGTGAAGGTCTTCAGACTGCCTGTCATGTTTACTGCTGACCTATGATGGAACGGAAATACCAGAGGACAGTTATACCTAACAATCTGGAATGATCGTCATCATCTTCATCCTAAGTTACAAGCTGATTTTCCTAGAGTACAGTCATTGCCAAAGATGTGGGTGTAACAGTCTACCCTGACGTTATGTGTGTCGTCATCTCGTATGGTTGCATTAGTCCGAGTTGTTAGTAAAACAAAAGGTTTTTGTATCGAATACTGTGCACTTGTGGGCATTTTATGAAACTAAATTTTTGTTTAGTAAAAATATAAAGCAGTTTTTTTTCTCTTAGCGATTCACCAAGGTCAAACTTACGTATGAAAAAGTGACTTATATAAATACGATAATTAATATCTAGCAAAAACATGTTCGTTGCCACAGTAAAACTTTTTGTTTAGATACTAGCCAAAGCGAAGCTACTTAGCCGCGAAAAAAATTTTTGTTTAAAAGTAAAGGTTATGGTAGCAATCAGGTGTTATTGTAAAGATAATTTATTTGATATTTTTTTGTGTAGAAGATAATGGTGTTATTTTAAACACAAACTTTATATAGACAATTAATTATATTTGTTACAAAAAACTTATATTATTTTTGAGACAATTTATTTAAGACAAAATGTATCTGAAATTAAGTTTTCCACGTTTTCTTTGTTGTAAGGCAAAATTTCTCTACCGCAAGCTTAATACATTTGCGGCAAACTAACTTTTCAGGGGATCATATTTAAACAAAATTTCTTGTGACAACAAAAATGATTTTACTGTGGTGTATGTTAGTAGGTACTCAATATCTACTAATGGAAACTGTTTTGCATTAAAATAATTTTTGAAGTAATGGATTTTTATCATATTTTTTATACATTTTTTTTGGAATGTTAATTCTCTTCCGTCTCTCTTGTAAAATAAACTAATAAGTTACTTATGACATATTTGTTAACAATGAATTACCTAAGTTAATTAGTCTTTAATTTGGGCTAATTGGAAGAAACAGTAACATTTTGACTTTGACAATATGCGAATACCTGCATGTGCAGCATATGACGAACAAGTCTTTGTAAATTATATCTGAGTTGAGGAGTATCCAGTATAAATTTAATTCAAATTTAAGTGGACGTTTTCAACCTAAAGCAGAAAATTTCTCAAGCAGGAGACAGCTTTGAATGATAAATAAAAAAACTTATGGCTGAGAACGTCTGGTGACATGCGCAACTTTCGTCAAGGGCAGGAATAACTCTACTGATGAAAGTTTAGTCGTGTTACAAAAATTAATTTTTTATCTTCGATCTATCGATGCATATAAACGTCGCAACTAGCTAGTCCGAGAAAAAAACTTCTTAGTTCTTTTGTGTTGACTCTCATACTGCGGAGCAGGTTATGTTGTTGTCCAATAATAATTAAACGTTTATTAATTTAGTAACGATAATAATGTTTATTGAGGTCTAATACATTTTTGTAAGTCATTTGTCATCAAATTAACAAAATAACCCTAACTGACAGTTTTGCAAACTTTTTTGTGAGCAAATATTTTACGTTTTACATTTAGCACAATTTCTTTCCCCGGAAGCGAAGGTCAGAAATTTCAGCGTCACAAATTACGTGTATGAAACGCATCACTTTGGTGAAATGTGTTCCCACAAAGTTGGCAAGAGCTGTTGGCTGTGTCCTTTTCCCCCTATTTACTTCTAAATATTTACTGATGTCTTATATTACAAGCGTTATTAAATATCACGCACCCTCCTTAGTAGTAAAGAGCTAAGGTTTATCATTACATCACGTCAGATTGGTGGTGAAGCCTTGCATGCAATGAAACAACTGTTTGATAGCAGCTCTAGCTCCTCTAATAATTAGTCAAATCGTGAAGATATACAGGCTGGGACATAAACATTTCCCTCACAAGAGATGTTAATAAAGTTAAACTTAGCAATGTTGCAAGAGCAACGTAATTGTCTAACATAACATATATACATAAAACAAAGTCGGTTTAGTTACACCAATTATAACTCAAGAACGGCTGGACCGATTTTAATGATTTATGATTTTTTGGATTCGACGTACTAAAGGAACATAAAGAGTGCTGACGGCCCGACTTAGAAGTCGTCAACGCAAGTGTCACGGTGAGGGCCGAAGACCTGATTTAGAAGTCGTCATCGCAAGTGTGACAACGAGGGCCGAAGGCTCGAATCGAGGCGTACTATGTTAACTTTTAAAGTGTTTCATATGTGGCTTCTTTTCGAGAGCCAAATTATACGTGAGCAAAGCCGCTGGTAAAAGCTAGTTTTACATAAATACACTTTAATGATCAAGTCATCCATTGTTATTATATACAGCTATTCCGTGTAATAAAATATTTCCTTGCGGGTAATTCTCGGAGGAGTAACGCCAACTTCTTCATATCTTCAATAGAATGGGGATGGCATTGGTATATCCTGGATTATAAGGTAGCGATGAAGAGCAATGGGCAACTAATTCGTCAGCGTATCAACAGTGAAGTCTTGTGATAATTATTATTAATGTGTGTCCATGCATAATTATATTGTACTAGCAGTCCCCCGCGGCTTTGCTCGCGAGTATTATTCGTAACTGATAATATTTACTTTATTTGAAAAACCTCTATGTACACAAGATTGGTACTTCAGTCATCAAGTGTTAGAATGTCCAAGCGGCTAGTTGAACTAATTCTGCAGCAGGATAAGTAGCTATAGCTGTCCACGCGAAAAGCAGTCTTAAGTTTGTCCCTGCCACTAACAGCGACTTCGCCTGGGCCTTATTTATAAAACTGCCAATTTGACGTTCTAGGGTAGTTCCAGACGTC
>PNEQ01016855.1:0-36373 GCA_003012365.1 Medauroidea extradentata
AAGTTCCTGTATCAATTTCAAATACTATTTCTTTACCATTAAGTTGCAATACCAGTTTGAACTCATCTAGATTACTACTGCCTTTATTCCCTTGTTTCAAATGGTATAAAGGTTCTTCTGCAAGTATGCCTTCTTTATGAAAATTTACTTTACTTTTGCCAAATGTACTGGACTTTACACATACTGCCTTTAAATGACCTTTTACCTTACAATTGTTACAATAATAATCCCTAAATCGACAATTTTTGGCCACATGATTATTTTTTCCACAAACTTCACATGGTTGCTTACGTGATACAGAAGTAGCTTCTTTTGGCGTCTCCTTAACTGCATACTGTTTAGTAGGCCTACTAGGTGTCTTCACGAAGTGGACTGGTTCACTCTTCACGGGTAAATCACATTGATGCCTTGCTGCTTCCTTGGCATTAGCTATATCCATTGCCTTCTTTAGTGTCAAAGTAGCCTCCTCTTCTTCAAACAGGCGATCTCTAATTGCCCCTTCACCTAGGCCCATAATAAAACGATCTCTAAGAGACATATTTAATGCTTCTTTAAATTCACATGTTGATGCCAATCATTAACAGATTCATTATCTTCTCTATATGCATTATAAAATGCAAATCTGTAAGCAAAAATACTCTTGATTGGAGCAAAATGTTCAGTTATAATCTTCCCCAATTCATCAAATTAGTAATTAACTTAAAAGCATCCTCTGTTAAACAACTCAATAAAAATGCCTTCTTCTTTTCGTCCTGTGTGATGTTATGCGCGATGAAATACTGCTTCAACTGTGCACTGAATATTTTCCTATCTGAGTTCACATCAAAATAACGCATTTGGCTTGTCATTGATATAGCCATTGTATTGTTTCTCAGTGAACTGTGAGTAATCCTTACTTCAATATATGTACTTACTCTCTAAATGTAGGTAACACAATCC
This sequence comes from Medauroidea extradentata, assembly GCA_003012365.1. Classification (NCBI taxonomy): domain Eukaryota; kingdom Metazoa; phylum Arthropoda; class Insecta; order Phasmatodea; family Phasmatidae; genus Medauroidea; species Medauroidea extradentata. The sequence continues at coordinate 940 of PNEQ01016855.1, forward strand.
TCGTCGCCATATGTAATGTCTTCATTGAGCAAATATACTTCATGTTTCGTAATCACATTTTATTCACCATTTTATTTATGAATGCAACACAACTTATTTACATTGCGTAGAGTACAACATTACTTGACCTGAATACTCTACAAGATACATGGCATTCCATTTGTACAAAATGAAAATGTCAACAACATCGTTAAAAATTTGGGAAAGGCACTTCAAGTCGAAATCACCACTACAGATATTGACTGCTGCCACAGATTGCCTTCACAGAAAAGTGAACTTCCTCCACCTTTGCTTGTTAAATTCTGTAGCAGGAATAAAAAGAATGAAATAATGCAAGCAAAGAGAATGAAAAAAGATCCTTTAAAATCCCTTGACCTAGGATTAAATGCCACATCGCGACCTATCTACATTAATGATCATCTGTCTCCTGTACAAACAGGCCAGTGATCTGAAACAAATTGGTTTTAACTTTGTTTGGACCAGAGATTGCAAAATCTTTGTGCGACAACATGAAAATGCAAGAATTCACAGAGTACAGTCTGAAGACGATATTAGAAAACTAAAGGAGACCATCAACAGGAATGGCTGAGAAAAATGAAGCAAAGCAAAACTTCCAGATACTGCCAAGAAGCATAGAAGAACCCCGGAACGAGACAAAAGAATTAAAGTATGAAACACTACATGGATACTCCTCTGGACATAATTCACAGTTCTCTGAACATAATAGGTTAACTGTACTATATATTAATGCTCGATCTATTAGGAATAAAATAGAGGATATAGACATAATACTCCACTGTTTAAAATCTGTAGACTTAATATGTGTATCAGAGACATGGGTACAAGAGAGTGAATGTAAATACTATAATATAAAAAAATTATAATAGTGTTTACGCTTGCAGAGAAAAAGCTGGTGGTGGCTGTGCCATATTTGTAAAAGATAGAATAGATTATCGCCTCGTGAGAAAAACAGAAAAATGCCATAGCCTACTGACAATAGAAATTAAGACACAACATCAAACTGCTCTGTATGTAACTGCATTGTACAACCCATCACGACAACACATCCCTTATTTTTTACAATCCCTAGAAGAACACTTTAGTCTCACTGATGGCCATGATAGCATAATTGTAGGTGATTTTAATATCAATACCTACCATGATCAAGGACAACCTAGTACAAATGTATGAAAATATATTTATAACATATGGTTACTCAATGTGAAACACTACATACCCCACTAGAATCACAGAAACAGGCGCAACCCTAATAGATCATTGTTTAACAAGTACTATAAAACAAAAAAATAACTGTTTATAATATTTAAACTGATATAAGTGCTTGTAACAGACGTATATTATGAAGAAGTTAGACAAAAACATATACATAGCATGGCACAAAGGACAAATATTAATGACAATCCTAGATTAGCAAAAATTGACTATTGTAAACTGAATGAAGAAATAAAAAATCTAAGGGTAGACACCGCTCACAATATTAATGTAGCATTTATGACACATTTATGAAAGGGTTACAGGGAGCATTGGAAAACAGTAAAATAATCTATAATAATCTTGATTGTAGACCTAAATATAAAAACAAGCTACCTCATCAGCCTTGGATAACCGTTTACCTAATAGAGCTCATACATAGAAAAAAAAAAAAGCATTACTTAAAGAAGAGCATGTCTTATGTAGAAATATGATAACCTCTCTGAAATGTAAACTGCAAAAAAAGTATTATGAAAACCAATTCCAAAAATAGGCCATGATAGTAAAAGACAATGGAAAGTAATAAATAATATAATTCATGGAACCCAAACTAAAAACCTAGTAATATGCAGCAACCTTAACATAGATAGTGAAACTGTTTCAAATTCTCATACAATATGAAACAGTTTAAATTCCTCTTTTTATAAATATTGCTCCAAATATAACACAGACAAAAGTCAATAGTGACAACGATAGCCCAGTCACAACCAGTGCAACATCAATATTTCTGACACCTAGAAGTAATGATGAAGTAAAACAAATTATCTCAAAACTAAAAAATAAACAAAACATAACCAAAAATGGAATCACCAGTAAAATGATAAAACATTGTGCAATTGGATTTGCTAAACATATTTAATATATAATTAACTTATCCTACCAAGAAGCTGTTTTTCCAAACCAACTTAAGGTAGCAAAGGTTGTACCAATATTCAAGGACGGGAACAAGAGCAACCCTAAGAACTATCGGCCTATATCTATTCTTTCCTGTCTGTCAAAGCTCTTCGAGGCGGCACTAAAAAGCAGGCTGTTAAAATTTCTGGAAGAAAATAATTTCTTCTCTGAATCACAATATGGATTTAGGAATGGCATGAGCACAGAAATTGCAGCAGTCGATTGTATAAAAAAAATTCAGGAAACATTTGATGATAAAAAAATAGCAACATGTATCTTCATTGACCTAAAAAAAGCTTTTGATGTAAAAGAGCGCGTAAAAAGTAAACATTTGTGTGTGTGTGTGTGTGTGTGTGTGTGGGTGGGTGGGTGAGCGTCCGTGAATACTGGTGTGAATGTGTATTTGCACGTGTCCTTCCTAAATATATTATATTTGAAAACGTGGACCGAATTTCATCCATCTTGGTGCACATTTAGTCCTTAGGTGGTCACTTGATTTATTCATTTTGTTTGCGCCGCGTTCATATTTTCAAAATAGCAGTTATTTGATTATATTTTTGATCACACAATATAGATTACACGAGAAACTAACTTTCACAATTTAATCAAACTCGATACGCATATAAAATTTGACTTAAAATGTGACTTGAATTTCTTGTATATTGTTAACGTAATGTTAACTTTTTCAAAATGACGAAATTTTTATACTGTTTTGCTAACATAAGTTATGTAAGAAGCTATTTTTTCTTAATTTCATCAAATTGGGCACACAAATAATACATAATTAGGAGAATTTACTTTAATGTATTTCTCTCATGTCCATACCACGGCCATAGAGGACGACCGTGGTCTTACATATGTTCAAAAATGGCGGTAATTCGAACATTTTTAGGTAGTACGAGATATAATCGGGGAACAGTTTTTGGAAATTTTTTTAAACTTGTACTTGGGAAGGCGAATCTACTTTTATGTACAAGATATACGGGGAAAAAATAATTTTCATCATAAAGTAAAATAGTTTTCGAAATATGAAATACCACCAATAAGGATTTGACATTAACAGAGAACATAAATATTTGTTTAGTAAAGTTATATGTGTGCCGAATAATGTTCAGATGAACGAATTTTTAATAGATATCTGCTAATTTCAAGGATAGTTTAAATTGCCGCCATTTTCAAAACACAAGAACAGAGAGCACAAATACATAAAAGTGAAGAAACTTTAATACGTATTAAATGTGTGCCAAAATTGATTGAATAAATGAAAATGGCTGCTAAGATATCGTGTCATTTAAAATGTTCAAACATAAAGAATTTTTAAAAATTAAGTAGGCCTAAAGTATGAAGGAAATAATGACCAACATATTATGCAAACATGTTCAAAAGAGTAATAAGTTAAAAAATACTTTATAATTTTAGTATGAATAGTCAAGTGCCCAAATAGGAATATTAAACCAAGTCTGACGAAATTCCGAAAAATAGTCTCTCTTGTATGTAATATTTGTAGAAAATGTACAAATGGCTGCCATTTTGAAAATATGAACACATAATGAACAAAAACACAGGGATGTTGTTGGCTGACTATTATAGAAGATAGCATGGCATGAATTAATGAAAAGATTAGTTATATAATATTTACAGATGCACTTTACCGATTGTAACTTTCTGGATTAGTCCCCACGTTGAGTAAAGTGGGCTCATTGATACTGCTGCTATCTACTAGTTATTCCAAGTTTGTATGAGTCGTTATGTTTCTTGACTATCGGCACTACACTCGATAGTAAATTGATACTGTGTTCACACAAGGAAACCACTTAGCATGTCCCACACACCATTTGAGATAGCCTTCACAAGCATATTTTATCAATAGTTCGCTTAAAACTGTGTCTACTCTGAGATGTAACAAGCAGTTTCTTAATCACGTATGAAGTTTCTTAAAAGCCAAAGCAGGCTTCAATGACTCAGTTGAGAAGATTTTTTTTTACCCTAAAGCTTTGCATGCATTGTGCAGTAGCATATGGACTTCATTGTTTTTTCTTTGTATTTGCTTTCATTAGCCTACCACGATAAAAACATTTAAATACAGAAACGGTTTTGAAAACCCTAGGTTTAAAAACATCAATTTAAATATTTAGCTATTTAACTAATTACCACTGCGCAGTATGTGTATGTTTATATATATCAGTAACGGATTGCGACCCTGTTTTATATATATATATATATACATATACATGTATGACAGTCCCAATCAGTTACTGTTATTGTTGCCGAACACTGAAAGCACTACTGTTTTGCCAGTGTTCGTTAAAAGTGAATATTTAGTTGTTGTCATCAATTTAAGAGTATTGTTTGTAACGATTGGTAGTGATGAACACGTAAATAAAAGAAAACTCGTACGTGAATACAAAATCGACTAGCGAATTTATATTGATGACATATTTAAAAGCTTACCTACTTTCAAGCAATAATAATTTGATTTGTTAGAATTATCCGTTAATGTGCATTTGAAGAAAACATGTTTCCTTTTAATGATAATTTTTAATTGGCACTACCGCGAAAAATCTTCTCAAGAAACAGTTTTATGTACAGGTTGTTCTGAAACAACCACGTGGTAAGCACGCAACGCGAATTCTGAGATGAATTGAAAAAGAAAATAGGCGTATTTTAGCGGTTGAATTGGTAGCGGTACCCGTGAACAGAGCATTTTAGCGCTCCTGTTTACAAGGGTGTTTGCAAACATGCTGCAACCAGGCTGAGGGTGTTTGCATGTTTCTGGCAACCGAGGCAGGAGGACGGTTACAGGGCTTGTTCACAGGATGTTTACCTTTACTTTTATTTCCTGTTTTGTTTTGAACTAATCTGAAATCAAAACAAACTGTATTTATGTGAAATATGGACGAAACTTAAGTCATTTTAAAATAAAATGATGCAATATCAATTTTTCATCATATGCAGGTGCATAATTAAATTTACTCCTGCAATGTATTATGTTGTACATGTAAAAAAAATAGTGAAAGCCGCCTATTTTCCAACAAACGTATTCGTGAAGAAGTATTTTCCTTTATACAGTCAAATTCTATACCTGATAAGGTAATAGCAAGTACACAATTTCGTAACTCCATGGTGGTAGCCATTTATGTTCACTGAATATTGCATTTTAGCGATTTCTTGTAAATGCAAACAGATTCGGCAAACGTTTGCTAACAGCTTGTGACCAATTCAACCGCTAAAATACGCCTAATGTCAGTGTTAAAATGTTGTACGACGACATTTTGAGTGCACAATGTGGCAACACTGCACGGAGAAAGTCACATCTTGCGCGCCACGTCCAGGAATTAATTTATGCATGTAATGTCTTTTAAACGTAGAATCATGTTTCAACAGCTCGTGATTTTAACCTGCACCCATAATATGCAGGTCAGATCATTTGTAGTAAGAAAGTAGGATTTCTGTGGTGTGCAATAAGGAACTAACTACAGTGCTATGTTGCCACATTGTAACGTTAAATGTCGTCGTACATTTTGCTAGTGACATTTTCGTCTCTATTTTAGCCCAGGATTGGCGCGGTGCGCTTATTATGCAGTTGTTTATGGACATCAATATGGTAAATATATTCTTGCCGTCATGACAATTCGAATGTTTATAAATGCTTCTAGATGACGAAAGTTTTGAATCTCGCGCCAATGTCTGTTTTCAGTTGGCGCTACACACGTTCTCCCGGAGTCCAGTGACCAGTCGACTCCAGTCGCTGTAACCTCGCACAAGGAGTCAGACAAAAATCATCTTCAGTGACCACCAGTGGTCGTCAGCAGTAATGGAAATATAGCTGATGTCACTAACTTCGTTTCATTCAAACTTGGTGTAGTGCAGCTGCACCAAAGATCCGTCTCTATGTACTCTGGTGTAGATACACCAGCGCCGTTGATTGAAACTACTTTTGGCGAGTTTTGTGCCGCATGCATTCACTGTGTGTGACCAATAAGCAAGTTCGTCAAAATAAAGTGTAAATTAACTAGTAAACGACTAAAATTAGTAAACGTTTGTCTCAGGGGTGATTTTGAAATATGTGCACATGGTAGTAACATTTCGTCAACACTTTATATTGCGTATGTGAGTTATTTTTTATTAAATTTTTAATCTTATATTATCATGTAGGAATACTTATTAAAACTGGTATGCTTATGTGCGAGGTTATTTTTCCTTTTTAATAGGATGGTGACATTCAGTTGTTGCCGGAGTTTTTATTTTATCGATCACTTATATCATACAAGAAGACCAGAATTAGTTTCCGTTTAAAAAATTATTTTTATGTGATGTTACAAGATACGAAATTCAATAAAAAAAAGGCTTACCTTAAATACGAAACGTGAAGTGTTGAGGTTATATAACCACCACACACATAAAAATTCACCCCTAACATAACGTACATTACTTTTTGTCGTTCACTATTGCTATTCCACCATCAACAAGAATTGTGAAAACCTTCATCTCGAATGCACTTTATTAAGGGGCCTCTCTACCTGCGCTTCAAGTGCGTTACAGCTAGTTACGGCACTTCTTTTCTTGACAAAATTACTTAGCGCGCGTTGTATCTGTGTATCTACGAAAAGAACACACACTTCAAACTTTGTAGCTAGTTTTGAAAATTCGGAACGTTTATTAGAAACATCATTTTCAGGGCCCTCAACATGGCCAAAAATGGGATTTTCAGACTGCCGTATCTAGAATGATAACGACCGGATTCGAAAAACACAACTATAGAAACAAGGCTTAGACTTTGAACATGCTGCCCACAAATAAAATAATGTGGTCACCGCTTAAAGTCTCAAAGGAAAAATAGAGGATAACAGTGAAGACGTGCAAGCCATCTGAGTGGCTTGCACGGAGAGGCGATATTGCACTATATACGTCAGTCAACGGCACTCTTACTGCTTGCTCTTGCCTCACACGCTGAAACGTATCACATCTAGGGAGACTCCTTAGAAAAATCATCATAAACTAAATGCAATTAATTTAAACTTGGCGCGTTCGTTTACTACACTACGCACCAGCTACACCTCCTCCAGACCACGTGTAATTTTTTTTCTGCAATAATTACATTAGTATAGCTACGTCAGCTTGACTTGAACTCAGAGTAATCATCAGTGGCGGCGGAAGGTATTCTTGTAGGCCTAAGGGGAAGAGGGGCAGGATCGTTGACAGAAATTAACTACCAAATTTTAGCCTATAAAGACTAATTAGATCAGGGGGTCCACGGGTCCTCTCCCGGGAAAATTTGGATTTTAGTGTGCAAATTGGTGGTATTTAAGTGGTTTTCAAGTCTAAATATTGAATAGCTGGCAGAAATTTTAATATTTTAAAATATTAAAAATTAGGGCGGGTACGAATGCCTGTACTGTCCCTCTCCTCTGTTATAGGGGAGGCACAGTGTCCCCCCTCTCCTCCGCCGACTCTGGTAATTACAGTATGAAGTCACGTCCTATTTAATGAAACGCATTTTTTCTGGTGTCCATTGCGATGGTGTAACTTGACACAAAGCTACTGAAATACCTGACCAATGAAATCACTGAGTGTCGAAAAGCGGATACCATTGAACTGGCAATACTGCAGTCACGTGATAGTTTTCCAGAACTGCTTCTCGGGTTTCACTTGGACGCGTCCTTTATCCGTGGAAGCGGCAGGAAACGCGCCCATTGTACTGCCGTGTTATGTTTAGCAACGCCGCGTCTTTTATCCGTCGCGGCACCGGCGGTGTAGTGTTACACGGCGCGCTGTGGTCGTAAATACGAGCGTTCTTTTATCGTCGAACATGAGCCATTGGCGTATAGAACCCTTCGACACGGATGACTGCTTCTCCTTTTACGACTGACTCGCTGGGCTGAACTCTGCTCTCTGCTCCCCTGGAAGAAACGTCATTCCGGCCAGAGTTCTGCGAGACTTCGTGCGTGTCACACGCGAGGAACAGCACCAGACGACCAGACGCTAACGTAAGTATCCGGCTGTGAGGTATTCAAATATTCTCATGGACGTGCCTAGAAATAGTTTCCGGGTAGAGTTTTAAACTATCTTATTGTAAACATTATTAATGATTATCATAATCTGATCCGTTTTTGACCCCCGACGCAAAAAGAGGGGTGTTATAAGTTTGACGTGTCTGCCTGTGTATCTGTGGCATCGTAGCTCCTAAATGAATGGACCGATTTTGATTTGGTTCATCAGCTCTTGTCTAGTTTTGTTTAAAAGTGAATTTGAGCAATTTTACTGATCTGATCGATTTGAAATTTAGTATCCTTTGCGTCGGGGTCATTAAAAAAATTTTAATTTAAGTCTTAACTTGTTATGATATACACTATTAGGAACGAATGTTGCAGGGTTGTAGAACTAACCATAATAAAAAAAACAGTATAAGCGATTGTCAGTAAACGTAATATAAACGATTTCGGACAGGAACATTGTCGTATCCCGAAAAACTACTCAAAATCCAAAATATAAAGTAGAACATTCTCATTACAAATTTTTGTATATTATTAAAATTCTGGATACTAACGTAATAACAAATTTCATAATCATCGTTTAATTTTTGTAAAATATTGTCTGCTGTACAATGTAAAAAATAACTGATGCATAAAAAAAGCGATGTTTCGGAGGGTGTTAACCCCTAAAACCAGCTCACTTTGGCACTACCATGGATGTTATAAACAGGCGTTTTCTTAATGTTGCCGTTGAAACAAGCCTGGAACGAGGTCGCGTAGGGGTAAGACATTACACCCACATTCCGGATGTCATGTTTTGATGATTAAACCAATTTATTAAAGTATAAAGGTTTATAAGCAAATGTTTTTCCGAAGTGATGCCTACCAGAGTAAACTTTTCTGGGCTCCACAAAATTTTCTAAACTTTATTTCAGCACAGTTAATTTTGCCGAACGAGTGCATCGTTATGACAAAATATTTGCAGACAGAATATCATTAGAGTAATTTCAAACACATGTCAGAACATAAAATAATACTAGGCTATATTTTCCACAAGCGACTCCAGCGATAGAGCTGGTGTTATTATTTTCAAGTGTTAAAGACAAGAACCACATTTGTTTGGAAAACAACATAACAAGTTCGTAACTCTGGATGAGATTTGAAGCAGAGAAACGCACAGTAAACTTTTTCACGCAAACAAACATACGAAGTACGACTCGGGGAAACGAGCGCGATTCTTATCGGAACACATTTTACTGCCCATAATTTTCGAAACAATGCTTCATTAACATCACTGGATAGTTGCTATGACACAACACACCGATTCGTGAAACTTGGCGTAGAAGTGGAATTTATAACTTGTTGAGTAGACCCATACAGTTTGCACTTAGTATAAAGGCGAATCGAATATTTATAATGTCTCGATCTTTTGCAGTAGTTATTTAGTTGTAATATGAATAACATACAAACATATAAATTTTATATATAGACTAGGCCTATACCAATTACTCTGGGCGAATGACGAAATGATTCCTTGATGCAGGACCTAGTCATACAATCCGTTGTAGTACAGTAGTCTCCTATCAATTTCTGACGTTTAATTAACAACATGTAACCAAGATGATAATAATGATAATAATCTTAGTAATAATTATAAGCAATTACTGGGGAAACTGTGTTCATATTTTACGTGTATTCATATATCCCGATATATTTTACATAATATTTAAGATATAATGTATGAAACTGTCTGCTGCGTCATATAAAAAAAACGCACTGACACGTGTTTTAATTTTTTTTTGTGGATAGACATTAAAATGCACATCCAAGCACACACACATGTATAGGTTGAGTTTTACAATGATAATGGGTTTGACTATTGCTTATGTTCAGATGAATATTATTTCTTCATAATACGCATAAACTATTAGTGCTATAGGTATAAATAGTACAAGAACAACGTAATGTAATGGGGCTTGCTGACCGAGATGTAACTTATTGATTTAATTTTCAGGAAACTGTGCGGAATGATTGTCCTGAAGAAGAGCTTCTGTGGCCTCTCTTTGAAAAGCAGCTGCTACATTATAGGATGGTTTTTCTTGGTAAGTTACTCAAGACCTTTTGATGAATGCCAAATTTTTTTCAGGAATTAATTTTCAGTTACCCGATTATAATATTTTTGCAATTTTCTCACTAGTATTTTCCTTCCGTGAATATTAAAAGGAAGTAGCTTTGTTACAAAAATAATTCAGAGAGAAGATTATAAGTGACGTGACGTTTATTTGTGTTCTTGAAAATCTGTTAGCCGGAATCTTGTTTTCATATTAAGGTTTAAAAAATTATCGTTTTATAGTTATAATCACAGTGTCTACTCCGTCAGTAACAGTAAATACACGTTCTCACTGAACATTCATATATATATATATATATATATATATATATATATATATATATACACACACATACATATATAAATAAATAAACAGACTGTATTACCTATGTTATCCACTTATAATTTATTTTACAGAAGGTTTGGGTCCAGAAAACGTAACTAACCTTTTTGATCAAATTACAACGTAAACGTATTTCACGTCGACGAAGGCAAAAGTTACAAATTTCAACATCCTGTACAAAACGTCACTCATCTAAATAATTCAGTAGACTAACACAGTTACTATTGCTTCCACAAAACCTACATTTTATTAACACAGTGTAACTAATATTAAATTGTTAAAACATTAAAAAGAAAAAAAAATTTTTTTAACGAACGTCGTAAAACAATAATGATTTAGGTTTGAAGCTGATAAGTTACATTGGGGCACAATACATCCTGAAAAAAAAAAGCTATGATTCATAGCAGATCACGCCAGACATTGCCAACAGAGCTGTGAGATAAGTGTACTTGATCGTGTCACACTGTATTACGTTTCACTTTTCAACAATGGTAAAATGTAATGTACTAGTTTCTACACAGCACATTCCAGGCCCTCAGTAATCAGAAACGTAGAGCCATATCTAGTACTAAGTTTGAAGGATTTTGTTTCGCTCAAAATATAAGGCTTGAGTTCCCGTTCAGAATATTTCTTTTACTCAGTTTCGTTACTTTGAATTTATATTCTTATTCATCCTCCAGTTTGATACAAAGTGGAATTTATTTAAGCCACGCAGTGTAATTTTACTGCAACACAACAAATTCAGACACTATTGTTACAACACAGGATTTTGACGGACTAATCTAAGCTAGATAATGATACCAGCTTTTCCAGTTTTTATTCTACGGTTAAAAAAATATACGTTAATTGTGCGTGTTCATTTAAAACGACTAATTTTTACATTTTGCGAAGTTAAAGCGGATTCGACTTGTCTACCACTTAAGCACAGTGGCTACGAATTTTGAAATAATTCTACAACTACACGTTTTACGATAAACAAACAAAAATTTCAAAAAATTACAAAACATATAATAAATTTATAACTTACAATTGTTAAAATAGAAAGGCAAAAAAACAAGGAATTGTATTACAGAAGTCATTCACCCTACTATCATAGACATACTCATACCAATATGTACAAGTTCTACTGTTCACATCGTATTTAAAAATAAGTTTTTATAATACGACATACGTTCATATATACAAACATATATGACAATATACATTACTGCAATCACGTATGCATGTGTACACACTTGCATGTGTACACACTTGCATGTGTACACACTTGCATGTGTACACACTTGAATGTATACACACTTGCATGTGTACACACTTGCATATACACACACTTGCATATTATACAGGATGTCCAGAGACTGAATCAGCTACTACGCGAGTCATGAGATAAATTGGAGACGAACGTGTTGGTGGTAAAATGTTGTACGACGACATTTTTCGCGCACAATATGGCAACGCAGCATGGAGAAAGTTTCCTCATGCGCTCCACGTCCAAGTATTATGTTATGATAGTTATGTCAAGTAAACACATAATTATGTTGTAACTGCCCGGGATTTGATCCTGCGGCCATAATATAATGGTCATAACTTTGACAGTAAGATATTTGTGTAGCGTGTTGTGGGATACGCCCTTGTAGGCTGTGTGCCATGCTTGCCTCACCCTGTGCTGGAACCAAATACACCCTAATTACATTACATGTCACATCGCCATTAATATACCTTATTGCTAGAGGCACGAGTGTTTCACGTATTAATCTGGCAACATCCTAGACTTCTCAGACCTATACAAACACTGGCAAAAGTTCTATATCCATCGGCTTCTAACCGTAACACGGGTTACCACCACGACTTGTTTCCTTATTTATCGCTGGCTTGTAGTCGTCAAAGATGTGTTAAAACAGGTGTCGTCTAATCACAGAAGGAGTAATGAAGTATACATAATTAGCATTCAACCTGACCAAGAATCAGTACGCGAAATAATCGTGCTTCTACTTATTGCCCATCTCCAGCCTAATCGCAATAGTGAAATATATAACTAAACACTAATACGATAAAGTTAATAATATTTATTAATAACAATTTAATGATAATTAAAATAAATTATATTAAAATATAAGCATACATACATTTATTATGTATCTATCATTAGTAAATATATGAATTTTCACTGGGGAAGGGGGGTGATCGTCATGCCACACAGCTGCCAACTTAAGCCTCTAAAATGAACTGAGGCAACCCTAGTTGTCTCAGTGTCAGAGTACAAAATGTTGCCACTATAGTTGTCTCCAATTTAGTCCAGGATTCACGTGGCGTACTATTTATGTGGCCGTTTCTGGAAATCCTGTATACTTACATACATGCATGACAGTTTACTTACACGTTCATTTATGTTTCAGGTAACAGCAATAATGTCGTCGGCACGTCTGGCGTACTTTCTCAGTTCTGGGTCAATTTCCAAGTTCGTGAAGATGGCTAAGAATCACAGTACTCCTGCAACGCACAACAACATGTCTCATGGGAAAAACGAGTCGACCGCCCTGGATCAGTGCAGTTCAGGCGAGTCGCTCACAAGCATTATTACGTACTATGTTACACAGCAAGAAATAATTTGGAAACCCTCCACAGCGATAGCAAAACAGACGTGGTAAAACAACTTCCTAAACATCCATGCTAGTGCATCTGAACTCATTTAGGAAACAGTCGAATGCATACTGGAGTTACCAACCAGTAAATTCACTTGCTGATGGCGGGGAAATTTCCCATACTGTGACTGGGGGAAAATTTTTCATTACCTTTGCTGTAACAGTGATGTTTTTATTTCATATTATTTCAAATTCCTGAAAATGAAATACAAGTGTCTGTGGACATTTATGTCACGGCATAAGTTGTCATTGGGGTCTACTGCTGTGTCACTACCATATATACTATGTAGCGTTAGGGAACTCTGTGTCTTAACTTCATACATAGTACATTTTTTTGGACCAACTATAAAACAAAAGCTGCATATCTTGATTTTCGAAAACAGTATTTTTATATAGTTAAATACATTTAGAAGTTGCAGCGTCCAACGTCTAGGGAGGAATCATCTTGGATCACGCGTGTTGTGATAAGTTTGGTTTGAAGCAGTAGAAGACAGGTGCCGAGTGTCGTTCGCCTGCGTGCTATGCAACCTGTCGTACCTACATGCTTGTATAACACCGTCCTCCAGGATTTGTACGCCACAACTTTGAACACAATTAATTGATAATTAATAAGGTAAGTTTCCGTATATAGGTGAATGTTTTACAGTTGGTCCCAACAAGCTTTGCCTGGAGTCTGGTCGCTTAGTGTCCGAAAAACCGGTACACCGCCGGTATAGCTGTCGGCTTCATTCGGAGCCAGATTCGGTATGCTGTAATGTTTACTGTCAAGAGTATTGGTAATTATATTGATGCATTACTTTCAAGGCGATAATATAACAGAATAAAATTTGGAGGTCGAAACTGTCTGGTATCCGTAGGAGATACTAATAGAAGCCATTAAATAAAAATCGTATATGAGAAGTGACTGCGAAGAACATATCTGGATTTGTATAGTAGTATAGATACTATCGTACACTGAATAACCTGGTAGACTCAAAATATCTCTGGCTGTAAATGTCTTCAGTGCCACAGTTAATGAATAAATAAGTACAGAGAGCATGGCAGCAGAACTACAATATTTAAATATATGATTACGATATTGAAATACGATTGAAAGTTTTCCTTGTTCGTAGAAACGAAAATCATAATCTGAAAGTTTTCTGTATAACAAAACATTTTAAAGCGCTCTATACTAATTCTGATAACCATACTTAATCACAATTAACTCAGCCATATCTAGTTAAACTCTCGTAACACCTTTGGCCTCAGCATGTTTTAAAGTTTTGAATTAATTACCTTTGAAAAAGCAGCTCACATTATTTAATAGTTATCAAATTTTACGTTAGAAAACGTAACATTTATTTTTACTCTTAGGGAATACTGTATGTGAGATATTTTGACAATATGCAAATACGAATCGTAATTTCCTAAAATTCCAATATTTATGCCTAGTAACGTTGGTTCTACTGAAACATAGTTAACTGTTTTACTATTTGCCTACTATACTTACCTGGCTGTGAAATAAATAACTGCCGAAAAGATACTGTATAATACTATATTTTCAATGAGCAGTGTTTGCTTCGGTGTTCGCTTAGCTACCGGAACTGCCTTAATTACGAAAGCCAAATTTTAACAGTAGTTGTTAAAAAATAAAAGGAAATTATTCCCTGTCAAGAAACTTACTTGGTGCCTAGCTGTAAGGACGTGGTAAAACAGGTTTCTCGCAATAATATTTTCTTATACCTTTGTAAGAAGAGAACTCTTAATATTTGGACTTTACATAACTGCACGTAACCCATGTTCCGCAAGTTAGCTACTTTACAAACGCTCTGCGCATCAGATGAATACTTAGAAAGTTTTAATGCCAATTCACTTATTTATATATTTATGTGTTATTTATATTTAAATGACAACGATATTATTAATACATGTGTCGTGTCAAATTTGTTTTGCCCCTTTTTTTACCGGTTTCGCAGCAAGAACAAATGTTTGATTTTTTTGTTTTTCTTCACATCTTTGATGATTTTTTGATTCTGATGCTCATATTGTTCCATAAAGTAAGACCGTTTTTTTCTTGGAGCAGTTCAAGTGCTCTCAAATAGACTGCTTACGCTCACCAAGATTAAAGTTTATATGAACCAATCAGAAACTTGCTTGCATGTGGTAAGACATTACACACTTGCGCTTCCCGTGAACCATTTTGGCTAAACAAAACTTAAACGTAACCAAACGTATTTTATTTATCCAACAAATCACAAACATTAGTTTATAAATTTCCTTTGTGGTGTTAAGAAAATCTCTTGAAAACAAGTTAATTATTTAAATCTACATTCTGTATCTGGTGACAATCTGTGAATACAGTACAGTAACATTCGAACAAAACTTTCAGTGCAGAAAATTATTTCTAGAATCACGTATAAAACTAAACATACTCGGTCAAATTATAATATATTAATCATTCTACCGTTCAAGCAATAAAGTTTGTAGGCCTTTCAGACTGGTATCATATGCACACTAACTCGCTGTTAGTAATTATATACACAATTTTTATTTAGTTATTTTTATGACAGTAGCGCGGAATTGTGTTACAGTTTGTTTTACAGCAGGTATGAGTTATATTTACGTAATAAGTAGTAGTTTCTAGAGTAGTCCAAATTTGGTTGTACCCCAGAAGTATTCAAATTGTAGGTGAAGTAAAATTCTTCACTTGAAAACCAGGACAGATGTCAGCTCCCGAAACGTCATGAAAAGTCGGTTTTATGAAATCTACTGTGTTGTTGTGTCGTCTAGTGTGTTGTCTGTGACGTCGTTGTTATCTTGTCTTGTGTCCAACATTGTCTTTGCCTCATTAGTGTCTGTGCTGTCTTAATGGTGTTGTTCTGAGTTTCGCAGATTATTTTCTTCATCTCTTGACTTATGTTTTTTTTATGTATATATAATTTTTTTTTATTTATTGTTGACTAATTCCTTATGGGTTCTTTCATGTTCTGTTATTTTGGTTCATGGATATGTTGACTACAGCCAAACTAGGCTTGTTTTCTCATTTTTTAGTATCTCATACTACGATTACTGGGACGACATAATATTGCAATATCGTATGTGCACAATTGTACAGTACGTTATTCTGTCCCATTGCAAGAAACAGAGATATTAGAGAATAATTCACCGAAGTGTCTAAGAACTTTATTGCACTGTAAATTATACGAACAGTTGTTTACGACTGCTACTCCGTACACTCCCGACAATTACCTGCTGCATGCCCCGCGTTTTCAGTTTCGAGTCTTAGAAGTATTTTCACAGAAATTATTTTATACTTATAAATCCGTTTTAAAAAAGTGAAATGTTAAAAACTTTTCATTGAAATAATTATTTTCTTATTTTAAGTTTTGTGTCTGTGTGAAATTTTGCAATCGATTTTTAACAGGCAATGTTTGTATCGAACAAACATACATGAAAGCGAGTGAAAATCGCATTGCCATCCAGTTCTGAGCTATGTTTAAGGTTTAAAGTATATACTCACCAGGATGTTAGTTTAAAATCGATTGCAAAATTTAAACCGAGCTGGCAAACGAACATACATGTAATGAAAATGTGGTAAAATAGGCGAATGTGAATATTCGTGAAACAAGTCATACCTTGGTAAAAGAAAATACTGGCTTCCTATAGTTCTTTGTATACGCGATACTGAGTCTGGGCATAAATCTTCCATTAGAACAAAAACACTTTTTGCAGAATATTTACTCTTATCTGTTTTGTATTAACCAAGATATTTATTCATTCAAATATTAATTTTTACAACATGGTGACTGTGACGTATGATTATATAGAGTAAGTTAGTTATTAATAAATTGTGGTTTGTTTTGCAGATGAATGCCGTATAGCTATGACGATCATTCTTTTCATGAATATATTTATGATTCTACCAGCTAATGTACTTCTTTTGAAGGGCACAAATTCTGTGAGTATATGAAACTTCATACTTACCTGTAAAATTAATTGTTTATAAAATCGTGTGTATTTCTTCAATTTTATAAATGCTTGTACTTGATAAATATGCCACCATTTCCCATATTTCATACGATAGCTACCCAATGCGGTGGCGCAACGGTAAAATGTTGACTGGCATTCGGGAGGAGCCGATATGTACTATAGTAGGCAGTTATCTTGGCTTCTGCAGCGCGGGGGTGCGGGGCAGCGAGACAGGGGAAGGAGGAGTCGCGAGTCATGTAGTGGCTGTTAGGAAAACATTGACTCTCTGTTAATGCCCTCAGAGATATAACAGAGAGCGGGAAATAATAAAAATCGTGATTCAGTGTTGTGATGAAGAAGTGACAAATAGTGTCTGCTCGAGCCTCTGCAGATAACAACTGCAAGAGCAGCAAAGTACACGGGTGTGAGTGAAGTTTTGACAGACATGTTGCAGGTTAACTTCGCTGTTTTTATAAACAACCGTCAAACACAGACTGCGTGAGTAACTTTGACCGACTCTAAATATTTGTTTTGAGTACATTTAGAAAATAAATAAATTATTCTAGTTAAATATTTAAACCCTTAAGTTTGATCCATCCAGATAAGTGTCACAAAATCTATATTCCTAGTTGGTCAAAGTTACGACTAAAATTAAAGTATCCACACTTAACGGTAATAGGTACTAAGATTGTATTCTTCACTAAAAAAAAAAATGTCTGGCTGATATTATGCCTTCTTGTTTATTTCTGTTACGCGATTGTCAGACGTGTACACTTATATTTTTTATATGTATTTAATTTTTGCCACACATTTGTGTGCTCTGCCATTATTTAAATATACACGGAAACATTATTTTGTGGTCACCGCAAAAACTTTCAGTTATGACCATTTAAATATTGTGGCCACCACACAATTACTTAGTGGTCACTACAAAATAATTTTGCAGGGAAGACTTCCTACACATTGTTCTTTCAGTTTAATTACGTAGCAATATGGCTTCCATGGAAAATTCAATCTTGGCATGTGTGTCAAATAGTGTTAAAGATATCACAGTTTTGCAACATGTGGTGGTTATCTTGAAGTAGCCTAGTTTTACAGATAAATATATGTATAGTAGTTAAATTTTTCTTATTATTCTATACAGGCTGCAGTCAATATCCGTTAGCATAATTTTGTTTAGTAAACATTAAAGGAAATCAACGATGTGCGGTCATCTGTACTCCTACTTTCTCATACTGGATCATCGGACCATTTTCAAAGACCATTCGGATCGAAGTTAATATTTTAGTAGGGGGCCTAAATTGTACGAGTGCACGCGAAATAAACACATCTTCACGAATATCAAGTAGAATATCGCCACTTGAATTCAAATGCTTCCTGTTGTACTACTACTACTACTACTACTACTACTACTACTACTACTACTACTACTACTACTACTATTACTACTATTATTATTATTGATGTTATGTTACTGGAGGTGTCAAAGCAAAAACATTTTTAATTAGTGTTTTATGACATTAGTTATTAGTGGCATTGTTACAATCGTTAACATTTATTTTGTTCCAATTATTGACATATCACTGCAGCCTTCATACAGTTATAATATCCGCAACATTTAACCATGAAAAAATTTATCTTTTTGACGTGTTGTTTTAACTACACAACCGAATAACTTATTCAAGGCACTGTTGTACGTAACTGCAGTCAGAAACAATGAGTTCTTCCAATAGTAAACTGAGTTTTTTAGTTTGTCATTAAATATGAAAAATTTTTATTATGTGTTATTCTGGTTTAATGTTTTATGCACTTATATATACACACATGTATATGTATATGTATACGAATATGCATATATATATTATATATATATATGTATAAAAATTATTTGTTCACGCGTAATTGTGCGTGTTGTGTGTGTATATTACATAATATCCAGCATGTTAATAAGTGAGTAGTTACTAAACAATATTATGTTTTTTTTAACAATCAGTAATTCCTTATGTAATAAACATACGCCGTGATAATATAATGTTTCTGTATGGACGTACTGTTCTTTGATGTAAACATCGTAGGAGCTTTGAAACAAGCACGTAATTGCATATCTGGTGTAGCTACAGCGCTGTTTACCACTTCTCGTCTCACCTGCTCCTGCTAAGATACACATTCGAGCAGATTTCTGTTTTGAAGTTTTCAGACCATGCACCTGTGCTCTTAAGAGTATAGTTAAGATGAACTGGTAACTAGTTCACGAGTGTGATCGGTATGTAATCTACCTTTGTTTAAAAGGCTTGTATGGTAACCTACCTGTTAAACTGATGTTTACGAACTAGCGCTCTTCACAAAACGTATTAATTAAATTCTTCACAAGCATAAAAGTTGTTAACCTATGCCACGTAAGTTACATATGTGTGACGGTCTTTTTACTTTGTCCGGCAGAGTTTATTTTTAATTTAGACATAAGGTTTCATCTTAGGGGACTGAGAGTATTGCGACATTGACACTACTAACATGACCAGTGTCTTCACAAAATGCGATGTTGCAAACGCCACACTATTTTGTAATGATAACTAATCAAATTTTAAGGAATATCTGTAATGGTATATCTCTACCCGAAGTTGCACCAGCGTTACGTATTTTTTAATGTTCGTGCAGAGTTACGTGCATGTCAAAGTTGAATTAAAGCAAAAATGTTGAATATATGTATAATAAGTAAACGCTGATCGGTACATTCAAGCACATAGTCACACCTAAACAAGCATTTTTAAAATGTCGTAAATATTTATTAGTCCTGTAGGCCCTAAACGATATATGTGAAATCTGACTCCAACGTCAACATAACCACGATCGAGCGATATTTCTGTCATAAAGTCAAAGCAAAGAAAACATAAGGAGCTCATGTAAACTTAAATTTGAATTGGCCTTTATAAAGACAATCATTTATTTCTAGAATTTTTGTGAGCGTTATACATCAAAACCCAGTAGTAGCCTATTTGATGTCGCTAAATCATTCGGGTGAAATTGTTTTATTATGTAGCCCTATCTCTAAAATCAAAACCCTCTATGGTTTTCGCTAGTTACCGACTTAACATTTCCGTTCATTTTGGTAAACTAAATGATTTGCCGAAACCTCAGGTTTATTTGACAGGACGGAAGTAAAACATAACAGGTTTAGATAATAGTTTTTCTCCTATCCTGTATAATATATACATATTCCCGAGCACAACTGCTGCAATTTACAAACATGTTAAACTTATGTGGTATATGACGGAACGCGCCGAATGTTTCCGCCCTGCTAGTATCAACCTGGCAGGTGGCCCCGGATAGTAGGATATCTGTTTATCTTCGCATTCCCTTCCTGATAACACCACCAGGGAGCTCAGAGGCCAACTTAACTGCCTACTATAATGTTCCTGTCTCCGGCCATCCTGATTTCGGTTTTCTATGGCTTCCCGAAATCGTTCCACGCGAATTATTATTATTATTATTTTCGTAATTGCAATTATATCTGTATCATCAGTAACGTAAAATTATGATTTAATGTGTCTAAAATCCTATCAACATGTATTATATTCCGGAGTCAGGTTAAAGTTCCAGAAATTTACCCAGACGAAAAGATATGACACAAAATACAAAAATTCGAGATGGTGACTATCGCTCACTCTTGAGAGGAGTGTTCACCGGTGTCGAATTTCCACCTTTGACGCGTGGGAACAGCGTAGCGATAAGAGCCAGTGTCCCACGCTTGACGAGAAGCCTATCGCCTCTATTCGCAGCGCACCAAACTGGCGTGCAAGGTTTTCGTTGTAGCCTTTTTCTAAGGAACTTGAAGCGGTGACCACATTTTATTTTTTAGTAGTATGAAGTAAAGACCAACGCACGCCTATCGCTTTGCACTTTACGAGTTCAGGTAATTTTTTTGAAGTTACAGCAGTCTGAAAAAAAAACCGTTTTTAACCATTATGAGAGGCCCGAAAATCATGTTATTAACAATTGTGCTGAATTTTTGAAAACATATAAGCGTAGTTTAAAGTTTGTTCTTTTCCTAGATAAACATAATATGAACAAATTAAACGGTTTCGCATAAAAAAGAATACGCGTGACAGGCTGCAACGCCATCCATGCGCCAGTCGAGGATCCTCTTAAGAGGTATCTCTAGTAAGATGTTTTCTACAAAATCAATTTTTGTGCGTGTGTGTGTCCGTAAATAACTGTTCTGGGGACAAAGTTTCTTTCTAGGATAGGTAAAATATTATTATTGCTGACACCACTTTTTACTTATCGTATGTTATTAGAGAGTAAACGCAGTGAAAATGGATAAATGGTATTTTCAGGGAATTGGCTTTCAGTCTCTTGAAAACAAAGAAAAAAATACATCCTGGCGTCTGTGGTTCAGTCTTTTTAGCGTTTAACACGTGCAATAATGACATACTGTTACAGATATAATTTGTGTGCTTTTGGACTACGAAGACCGTGATGGGTCGTGGTCTATGGCCGACTCGTACGGTGGATATACAGTAGCACGACAGACACGACGCGAAGGCGCCATGCAACAACTAAACATTCTCGTTGTTGTGATTACTAGTGCGTCTGCCACGTTACAAAAAAATTCATTTAAATGTTTTTTGTCACTTCATACCAATCTCTAGTACGACATCCATACATATTTACGTTATTGCAATTTTATGCCCATTAATTTGTAATTCGATTTAAATACCCACCGGCGGAATTCCCAATTGTCTAAATCAAGGCGTAATTACACGTTTCCTTACACATTTTATTATTATCTTATAATCGGAAACAAAAATATCTCGTAAAATAAATAAATGCGATTTACTACCAACCCACCAGTTTCACTAACATTTGGATACAAAATTAAATTCATATTTTAAGCCTTGTCGCGTCCGCGACGCGAATAAAATCGACATGCTTTCTATTCAGAATTCATGTCGCGCCCTCGATTTTTGTCCCGCTGAAGTCACAGAAGCTTCCACGCTAATTGACTTTACAATTCCGTTATTCACGTCGAGTCCGTCACGTGATTACATTTACACTATTTGTGATTTTATAGTAAATTTCCGGACTGGACTGAACTTGGACTGGATTAAACATGGAACAAACATAAAGTGAACGTGGAATGAAATGTGTTTATAGTAAAATTTTCGATTCGGATTTACGTATAAACATGGACTGAATCTGTGTTTAGAGACATCTCTTAACAACACATTGAACTACAGGATAAATGACTCAAAAAACCAAAAAGGTGAATATTTTGTTTGAATTTATTCGTCGAAATATTTATTTTGATTTATTTTCCACATCCCTATATTTTTAACATCAAAGAAACAAATCAACATGGTGACCACTTCATCTTCGTTTAGTTTAGTCCAATGGATGTTTAAAGTAAACATTTCAATCAGGATACTACACTCCAGTACACCTCGCCGACTGAACTAGATTACTCACACCACTCCACTTCAGTCCGGTAGGAAAGTGTTTAAAGTAAAATTGAGTCGAGATTCTTCAGTCCCCTCCTAGTTCAATCCGGATTGACTTGTTACTCTAAACGTAATATTTTACTCGTTCACCACTTGCCTTAGCACTCAACTGGCCCTTGAGAGCTTCTCTTAAGGCGGCCGCCTACCTCACGCTTCAAATGCGTTGGAGTGTGTTCGTAAACAGTTTTTTTTCTACGTAAATATTCCACGTGTATCCATTGTGCCAACCTACTAAAAGAAAACAAACCTCATTGTTAAGAGGCCACGCTGATTACAAACACTGTTTCTAAGCGCTTCAACATATGGCTAAAAACAGTCTTTTCAGACTGCCGTACTTCAAAATGTACTAACCAGATTTACGTGAAACTCAGATTGCGACCTGCACTGAACTTAGTTGTAGACTTTCCACCAGTAAAATTATATGGTCCCGCTTAGTGTCCCATAGTAAAAACCGTTCGGCGGGAAGCTTGTACGCTAGTTCAGCGCTTGACTTGTTGAGGCGACGCGGCATTTAATGCACGCTTCAAGGTCGACCTTACTGCTCCGTCGCTTCTGAGCCTCTCACGCGCGGGTAGGCGGCGCCCTTAAGGGCGCGGAATTTACCGCAATTTTCATCACCATTTTTTTATTTTTTATTTGTGCCAAATATTTTTTTCTTGCTTAAGACACAAAATGTGACTAAATTTGGCTCTTGTGAAATTTTTTTTATCTCTCATAGTTTTCGCGTAATGGCTTGTTAAAGTCATATTTTTGCATGTTTCCGTTTTAACGACTACACTAAAACCAACTAATATACCAAACTCAAAAAAATCACAGTGGATAAAGACATTGCAGGCTACAATGACATGCTCGTGAAATTAAAGAATAAAAATTATTTGAATTTTAAAAAATTGCTGAAACTGAAAATAAAAATTTAAAAATTTAAATAATTAAGAACAAAATACAAATAATGTTTATTCTTTAATTTTATGAGCATGTCATTGTAGCCTGCAATGTCTTTATTCACTGTGATTTTTTTTTAGTTTGGTATATCGTTTTTTTAGTGTAGTCGTTAAAACGGAAACATACAAAATATGACTTTAACAAGCCATTACACGAAAACTATGAGAGATAAAAAAAATTCATAAGTGCCAAATTTAGTCACATTTTGGGTCTAAAACGAGGAAAAAAATATCTTGCAACAAATACAAAATAAAATAATGATAATGGTATTTGCCAACTTTATGAGTAAATATTTATCCAAAATTACTAATTTGTTACGCATGATCTCTTGCGCCGCAGTTAAATGCACGTGGTTCCAGTGTCAGAGATTATGCATCAGAAGTTCGTAACACTGGAAACAATTTTGTTTAAAACGTTGGCTAAAACTATTGTCTAGGATTGCTATTGTTTAATTTTGGCAAATTGGCTTCAAGAAACCTACATTTATATGTTAATGCTTTTAGCGTTGAACTATGTACCACATCCTCTTAAGGAGTGCGTGGTACATAATTCAGCGCTAAAAGGATCAATTCAGAATTGTAGGTTTCTAGGAGCCAATAAAAAATCAGCAGCCCTACTTTCTAAGAAAACATTTTTCTCTAGTAGCTTACAGTATATCTGAGGAACAATCTCCGACGATGAAATCTCGTACATTTAATGGTGGTGCAAGAGATAACAATTAACAAATGCATCATTCTGGGTGAATGTTTGCTCATAAAGTTCGCAGATATATTTATAAAGGATTGTTGTTTTGTAGTTTTTCTATATTGACTTTCAAAAAGCGTAGATTTCAATAGCAGAACTCAGCGCTTATTTACCTAATAAGCTCTCTTAAGGCCCTGCGTCCCTGTTTCTGCTATTTTCGAGATAGTAATTTTTACAACCCTTTTTCATGTAATAAACACAATGGTTTTAGATAATAAGTGTCAAAAAATATCTTTACTTAACTTCTACTGTCAAGGATATGTTGACTCCTACTTACCTACGTAGTACGTCGTGTTTAGCAGTATGTATGGGTGTTGCAGCAATCATCTGACCACCTGAAGGCGTGGCTGACCGTCTACTTGTCCCTGATATTGACCAATGTAGGGCTCATCATTAGCTCGTTGGTCCTCATGTATTGGTACATGACAGTTGGACGATACCTGCTGTGCGGCAGCCTCTTGTACTTCCGTGAGTACCGACATTTCCTGTTTTACAGCTTTTATGAGTAAAGGTGCCGTGGTGGCCGAGGGGTCAGACCCATCGTCTCCCACCAAGGCGATCCGGGTTCGATTCCCGACGTGGTCGATCCCCGGATTTTCGCACGTGGGAATCGTGTTGGACAATGCCGCCGGTCGGCGGGTTTTCTCGGGGATCTCCCGTTTCCCCCGGCCATTCATTCCGGCGCTGCTTCATACTCACGTCATATCACCCCTCACCAGCGTTAGACCTCGATGTTAAGCGCTGACCAAAAACCTCTTCACTCACTAATTCTTATGACATGAGCATCGGAGGTTGAGGCAGCCGGCTTGGTGAACGTATTTTGCGCGTTCGAAGCTTAAAAGTGTAGAAGCAGGGGCGTCATTTAGCGAGGCAGGGGGAGGGCGTAAATGCCCCCCCCCTGGATTTAGAATTTTAAGTGTATAAAATATATTTTTTGTTATTTAAACAATTCTAACTTTATCACATAACAATGGAGTTTTATTATTAATGTTTCTAATTTATACATGCTTAATTAATAAAGAAAGATGAAACAAGGTAACCGTCGCCGAAAAAAAATTCTTGCCCCCCACCCAAGAAAAACTTGACGCCCCTGTGTAGAAGTGTTAAGGACGAGACAGCCCGCGCATCACACCTCACCCTAGCCTCTAAGTGCAAGTCATAGAACTGGCTGCTGTCTTCTCGCCGACAATGCGCCTGTATGAGACTCACGACTATATAATTTAAAATATTCTGCGTCAATATTTACGTACTTAAATAATATCATTTTCGGCCGCATGAAAATATGCTTTAAGAGCGCTGACGTGGCATAAATTTATAATTTTATATTTGCACTTCATAGTGTTCGTTTTATAGACGTTCCTTGTGACTGCATTTTCCACTTGTAAAATATTTTTAGCTCTCATAGTTTTCCCATAGCGACATGTTAAATTCTGAATTTGTCAGTTACAGAACATAGAAATAAAAAAAACCAAGTTACTTGCTCGAATGAAATAATTTACACTGAAATTAGACGTTATAGGTTTTATACTAAAATATTTAAAAACACACAACGAAGATTTTTTTTTGGCTTTCTTAAAATTGCCACCTATGAAGTAAATTATCATAATTTTTGAGATATTTTTAAAAAGTACAAGGGAATTTCATTTCGAATTTTTAAAAACTTTAGTACATGGCCCACAATTTCTAATTTCAGTGTAAATTATTTTATTCGAAGAAGTAACTTGGGTTTTGATATTACTATGCTCCCGTAGTTGGTAAAAATTTACTTTGTCAAGTCGCTATGAGAAGACTATGAAATCTGAAAAAAAATTACAAGTGGGAAAATATAGTCACAAGTAACGTCTATTAAAGGAACATTACTTCGTGCAAATACAAAATTGCGCATTATCCCCGAGTGAACACCAAGGCTCGGTATCAGTCGACATTTTGAATTATTTTATTTTTAGCTGTTATGAAATTCTGAGGAGAAAAATGTGAAATTTGTTACTATAATATCAATTGTATTTACCTTGCGCTACAACAAAAGCATCGCAGTTTAACTTGTAATGTATATTTAAGCCATAACTAGTCGAGCAATTGTTTTTATATTCTTAATTTGCTCGACTGATTACGGCTTAAATATACGTTAGAAGTTCAACTTGTATGCTTTTATTGCAGCTCAAGGTAAATAGAATAAATATCATAGCAAGAAATTTCACATTTTTCTTCTCAGAATTTCATAAGAGCGAAAAATAAAATAATTCAATATGGCGACTGATGCCGAGCCTTAACGAGTAGTGGTGACTTAAATTGGGTATACACACGTGTAACGTTCTTTAAATTATTTTTCTAAGCAGGCATTCCTCATGTGTGATGAGTAGTTTCCGAATAATCCGGTAATGGCTGAATTTGTGCATACAGCGCGGCGGCCTGACCAAGGTCCTGCCCACACCGTAGGTTAATCAGAATTCATTGAACCCCGTGCTATGCAAATTACTGACATTATTTTGACACAAGCGATCTTTGATTAATTTTTGTAACAAGGAAAAAGTCTTAGTTGCAAACTGCATTACTTTATCCCCCGCGAAACTGCATGTATGTGCCACAATAGGTTCCACCAAACTTTAGGGTCAAATTGTTAAGATTGCAAGGGACTATAAACTGAGCGTTTAAATATAGGCAACAAATGGTCAGAAACACCATAAATCACTCGTAGAAAGTGAACAGGAACTTATTGTTCGTGTTGTTCTCAGAGCCTATCTCATGTAACACACTCACCTGTAGAATATCATGTCACGTCATACAGGTTTTGAACTCTTAATTTTAATTGTATAAGCGCAAAAGTTGTGTTTAAATGTATAATTATAGTGCACCAAGCGAATGTAGGTCATATTAATCATATACGAAGAAAGATATTTTTTTTATAAATAATCGGCTGTGAGCGAAGGTGACGGGTACTTCGCTAGTTTCTATTTTTCTATACCTCGACTATTTTCTTTTCTGCTACTTGCTCAAAACTAACCGATTTTACTATTTAAAATTATAATCAAGAATTAAGTAAATGAACATTTGAAAGTAGGCATTCCTAACTGTATAGTTCCTTAATGATTGCCAAAATCTCATTACTCTGAATGCACTTTTTGACCCCTATTTGCTTTTACGTTGTCCTTTAAAACAGCTCAAATTGATGTACATACTTTATTACTCTCTTAAGAGGACATGGTATATATTTCTGTACTAAAAGAATCAGTTTACAATTAGGTCTCTCGAAGCCAATATGCAAATAATAATAAATAGAACAGGCAATCCTAGACACTAGTTTTTGCCAACTTTCTGAGCGAAATGTTTCTCGAGTAACGAACTTCTTAGGAAGAATCTCAGACGCCGAAATATCGTACATTTAATTTCGGCGCTAGAAATCACGCTTAACAAATGAATCATTCTGGGTAAATGATTGTTCGTGAGGTTGGCAAATATTATGTAGGATTGTGGTTTTGCTGTTTTTTCATGCCGACTCTCAAAATCGTGTCGATTTCAGTTGGAGTTTTCAGCGTTTAGTTATCTATCAGACAGTGTTAAAGTCTAAGCAATGGTGTCCTCAGGAGGCCTTGTCAACAAGGACGATGTGTGTGTGTGTGTGCGTAGCGGTGCTGCTGTACGTATGGCTGCTGGTGTACAGCTACTACTTACAGCTGAAGAAGATCTCAGGACAAATGGACCAGACGGTGCTGTCATATGTTCGTGTCGAGGTCACCCGCAACCGACGGCGCCGGGCTCTACGGGAGGCGGTGGTGACACCCCAGTCACCGCCACAGGCAGCCACGGACAACGTGTCACCGCCCCCATACGACGCCCTGCCTAAGCCGGAGACCGCTCCGCTCCCGTCCAACACGGAGCCAGCAGCTAGTACTGCTGCCCCTCAGACATAGGCACATCGCCTACCACGTCTGCCGGGCTGGTGGAGGCATGTCCGCACTTAGCTCGGCACTGGGTCGTGTCCACACATTTTCGCCGATGGCTGAACTAAAGTGTGATTGTGAACACTAACTAATAAACATTACTTTTTTAAATACATAAGTTGTTAATACAACATATTTTGTAGTATAGAGTAAGGGTTTGACCTGTTTAAGTATATTTTTATAAACATTAATTGATAGTTGTTGTAGTGCTGACATTTCGAAAGTGGCTGCAGACCTTTCAGAATGTGGATTAACGTCTGCAGAGTAGTGTTGATAGATTGAGCAAACATGGAGCAGAATAAGTTATCTCGAACGCCACAACAAAACTGTTGTACCCTACAGGAAATCCTGATGAGTTAACATATAATAGTTGCTATATACTTTCTAGAATAATTAATCAAGTGTTTCTGACATACGAGTTTTATAAGTTACAGGTACAATTTTTGTACGTCTAGCAACAACTATACTTATGCTGGATCTTCTAGAAATGACTGTAGGTATTTTTGTAAAAGGAGGGGCAGGGATAGGCGGGGTTATGATGCAAACACAAAATTTTGAAGAAATACATGATTTTTGGGTGCGGTTGTTTTTAAAATTTCGGTATTTAAATTGGCAGTTACATTATAACTTCTTGAATATGCCGCTGTTCATTGTGCAACAGGTAACGAATTGTAACTTGCCTCCTTGTCACGTGTGCTGCATTGTTATTTTTACCGTGGCGTTAGCTGTACTTACCAGTCAAATTTAGGTCCACTAGAACGTTTGCATTACCATAATCTATTATTTACCGTAATATTTCACTCACTTCACTTGCATAATACAGTACCATTAGTACGTAATTGCTGGCAGTAATGACAGAAACGAATCAGGAATAGGTACATAATACCGTGTCTTTACTTATCGATGAAATTTTAATACATTCATTAGATGATGCTAAACGGTTACTTTTCTGTTTTTATTTTTGAATGGGTACGCCCTGTTCAAACAAATTACTGCTCATGTTGGTTTTGCAGAGATGGTAGGTCCGCACACGTGTGTTAGGTCTATGCCAAGATATTAGTGAACTGTATTGATCTTAAAGCAATTAGTTGAGTAATGCTATATTGAAGTTGTAGAATTATAATATAACCATATCTGAGAAAATATGTGCATCTCAGACCATATTTACTTAAATGACTGAATTGAAACATGCACACTAATATAGTAGTGTTTCTTAAGTTTTATACTAACATAGGTTAAGTGAAGCTTTATTGCTTAATTTAATATGCCAGAAAGTGATTAATGCCTGGTATCTCACCTCATTGTAATAGTAGTTGTAGTAAATTACAAAATGTTTGTAGAGGTAGTAAGAAATGTTTTTTCTTGGAAATAAACAATACTCTACGTTATCTTGCAGCCTATTATTAGCATTTGTTGTTGACAGTATTTGTGTACATTATCTTATCTTAGCTACTTCATAGCTTACACGGGTATAAGGTTTTATTCATCAACTTCCTCTCATTCTTGTCGCAGTCATTAAGCCGTTCGTATGTTTCATTACACGATATGACTTACAGAGAATTGTTTTCCTTCCATAATAACAGTGTTTCAAATATCGTCAAAACACCAGAATACCGAAATAAAAAAAAATAATTTTTGTATTTATATACGAGATCTTGTAAGTCGGCAATATCGTCATTCAGAGTGAATTATTTCAGTCCGGTAAGTCAGTTGATTTTCAGTTTTATGAATATCTAGATTTTGGCAAGCCACTATAAAAATTATGAAAGCAAAAATTTTCATTACAATAAAAAAAGCCACACTGTATGTCTGCAAAACTAACAATATCTCGTATAAACATAAAAATTAGTTAAATCAGTAAAACTTTTTGGTGAACCACACCCTTAATTACGTGCAAATTGGTAAAACTGCGGAGGCGACTGTGACTTTGAACTACAAGACGAGCTGCTTGTAATAAAGTTTTGCAATTTATTCACCACCTTCCCCAAGAAAATTAACATTCATTCTGCATTTCAAGATGACAAGTCATGCTTGCATAGGTATGCAAATAAAGAGTAAAAGTTAGGGCGTTACTTTACTCCAAGGTTTAATTTTAATGCCAATTTGTAAATAATAAAATGATCTGTGACAATGTTGATTATTGTTTAAATCTTACAGGTAATTTTTCACTACGTACTTACTAACAAAATAGCAGAAAACCGAAATATTTGGTTCTTCAAATAATACAGGACAGGTAGAGGATTGATGTTTTTTGCATGTACTCTGATGCGTTTTTAAGTTTCTGCACCGCCCAAACTGAATGTTAAATTTTTCACAATGGTATTACAACACGATTCACACTCTGAAGACAGCCTGACGTATGTTTTTGCTCTTCGTAAACTGTTTCTTGCAGTGAGAACAACTTCGCTGGATATTGTCCATCTTCACTGCAAGATGCAAGGTAACAGCTGTAAAACTATGTGATGTGAAGGTAACGTATATTTTTAGTTGAGTATTTTAGTGTATAGACAGTACAAATTTAAAAAATTGTAGAATCTTATCAGAGCATCTTCTACTACGAGTATTTCATTACATCGCGTTCTATTGACTCTTTGTATGTGTAATAATTATTTAGCATTTAGTAATTTATGTATAGAAACACTGAAAAAATTACAAATTGTAAAGTACACAATTAGTATGGTTCAGCAGAACCAGTGTAGTTGAAGAGAATTTACTGAAATACTTCTTAGAGTGAGAACTTGTAAAACATTTTCTTGATTTCTTCATAATAATATTTCGTATTTGACAAAGTCATTAGATGTAAAACAAATTCTAAGATACTGTTTTATTTTCCTATACTTTTATTTTTTTATAACTATGTAACTTCATGAAAGGAAGGGGGTTACCCCTCAACCCCCGCCCCCCCCCCCCCAAATGCTTACGCACGGTCCTGTGTCGCGCACTTCTTAAGAAGACTAGTTTTTGTTAATCAAAAAATTGAGAGTTAATTTATTTAAAAACATTGATTCTCAATTAAAATTTCGTGGTTTCAAGCTTAAAAGCAAAGTCCTTATGACTTGAATTAAGTTTGAATACATAAACCATCAATGTTAATTTTGTGTCAGTTTAACAATAATTCTGAAGTATGACTTACTGAGCTTAAGCATTTATAGGGACATATGTGAAGCAGTATTTAAAGACAGTCACTTTTTAACAAAGACTATATAATTTTATGGTTTCTATTCTAATATTGGTCAGTATACATGCAATTAAAATTGCTTGTAGGCCTATATAGAACCGAAACGAGTCCCCTCCGACCCTTTAGTGCAAAAACTAGTTTGTAGCATAGTATCAAATCTGAGTTGTCATTCATAATTGCTTTATCCGAAAATACCGGTTAGTTATGACAACTTGTGTAGGAATTCTACAAAGACGAGTTAAATCGTCGGCGAGATATTTTGAGACGCTATCAACCAGAAGTGACTATATAACATGATAATTATCAAGAAACTTGTGTATTTATCTTTTCTGAGGAAGTTACTCAAGTTCTGGGCCTTTACGATAACAAACGCACCAGGCCAGTATTTGGTATTCCACTGAAGTATGGTTATGGATAAAAATAATAAAAACATGTAGTCACGTTGTCAGAGGAATACCTTATTTAATTTTACGGTAAGCGTAACATTTCTTACATACTATCAGAGGGCGCCCATCATACAGATTAAAAAAAGTCAAAATAAGCGATGATAATGTAACGTCTTTATTAATGAGAAAATCTGGAGAGCATGACAAATATTAAAAATTATTCAATGATATCTACTCATGAACGAGACGGAATTTGTATAATTTGGAAATTATTGTTTTCTTTTCACTTATGTTAAACAATTTTAATTTAAGCCAGAAAATGCAAATACACTCTTTAACTTTAGTGTTTTCGGGAAAATACGCGTTCATTATCAAAACTTGAAAAGAAAGAAAAAAAGAAAGCTTTCATGATTCACAAGTTATTCACAGTAAAGCAGCACTTGTCTAAATAAAATTATCTGTGTTCCTCCTAACTGTTAAAAGCAAATGCAAATCTCATTTTTATCTGAACAAAGCAGCTGGTTGTTCTTGTTTAACACTTTTTTTCTAGGTCCATGATTTCTCTGTGGACACTCAAAAGACACAGACTTGAAAGATGATCTTCCTTAATTGTAGGTCATATCCATGTTTTCACGTGACGTAGAGTACTAAATGTCCGTTCTACTGTGCACTTTGTTGGTGGTACGGAGAGGAAGTAAATTACTGCTTCCTTCACAGGAGGGAAAAGCTTTGTTTCTGGAAGTATAGAAGTCATGAGTGTATTTGCCAGTCATTCCTTTCCATACATCATACCAGGCTGTGGATACTGCTTCTAGGTTGCCAGTGCCGTAGAATTTTGCCGATGATTTTATACTTTCCATGAATAAAGTCTTATCTATTTTTTCTATCACAGTAGAATGCTAAATATTTCCTTTAAAAGGTGTTTCGGAACTACTTGCAAATCTGTACCTTAAAGATGTAATGAAAGAATCCAAGCAAGGAATAAATATAGGGACTCTAAAGTATCCGCAAGCATTTTGATGTCACACAATTATGGCGATATGACTGCTTCCCAGTAATTCTTGGCATTTTAATAGTGATGTCAAATTGTTCACATATTTCTTTAACAGCAGTAAAAATGTCAGTCAACTCTGCTTTCCTAAACATCTGTAACATATAATTTTGTACATGAATGTGAACAGAATGTAGGTCAGTTCACAGTCTGCGACTTGTTTGCAACAGGCTCACGGTATGGTGAGTATGTTGATATGACTTCCAGATAGCAAAGATCACTGAAGATGTTGCACTGTCCAACTGAAAAGCATTTCAACGTTTTTTTACTGGAATTTGTTTCCGACGAGAGTGCCCTCAGCACTTCCTCTAACACTAAGAAATGTTAAGAAAACAGACGAATTAACTTCTATTTTTCAGTAAATCTTGTTTCGAACACAAGTGGGATATTTGGAACAAGTTTTTTATGCAAAATACTTTTTCTGTAAACCTTTTTAATAAATTCTTTCATAGTGTCAAGTGTTTCGTGCCTTTGATGCACAGCATTTAATTCATTGACAATCAAATTTAGTCTGTGCTGTAAACAGAGGAAATATGTTGCCCAGGAATACTGATCACGTATTCTTTTCTCAACTCCAATTTCTTGACCGGCCATTGTTGCACATCAATCAAAACAGAGTTTCAACACATCCGACTGTAGTTTACCTGTAAATTTGAAAATAGTTTCTGAGACGATTTCTGCAAGAAGGCGATAAGTTCAACGAAGCCAAGATATTCCTCCTTGGTGCAACAACCTGCAGTATATTAATATCTTCTGAAACATAACGTACGCGTAGTGATAGCTGCTCTTTGCCACTGATGTAGGCTGTTTCGTCTGCAATCAAAGAAAAGGCATGGCTCTTGTTTGCTGCGACCATAATATCTTCTTGGATCAACGTCCCACATATATTTATTTAATAATTTTTAACTCGGTGTGAAGTCTATCTTGCTTTGCTTCTACGACGTGATGCAAGATGTTATTCAAGCACTTTGTCTACAGCGCCAATTCTAAAGTGCAGTAGATCCTGGAAGTTTCCTTCTTGAGAACATTTTTCTCGAAGTGGAATATCATGCATACCACAAAAAAAATCGACCTCAGAATGCACTTGGATTTCTTTTTATTTGAAGTCACTAGTTCAACAGAAGCTGAGTCAAGTTGCTCAACAATACTGTTTCTTTTCATTTGCATGGAAACCAGAGAAGTGTTTGGCATTGGGCGCCTCGAAAAATACCACGGGACGCGAAAGAAATACATAAACAAAGAGTTCATGCCCTCCTTTTGCCAGACAACTGGTAATGCATCTTCAGTGTAACTAACCCGTGCTCCAAGCAAGAGAATATATTTCAACAAACTGACAAATCATAAAACTACCATAACGGTTAAGACGTTATGTATTAAACAAAAAAACAAATAATTCTCAACTTGTAAGTAAAGAGAGATCAATCACTGTGTTCATAATTTTAAGACATTTCACATTTCAGACTTGAGGTACAGCACAGACTGACGCACAGATACAGACTGAACGGTAACTGTAAACGGTAAACAATCAGCAGGTGTTCATAGCCGTAATCTTGAATGCATACTGGACGAACATCCTCCCCAACAGAAAGGATTTAATGTGAGTGTGTGCGCACAGATTCAGACACATAGATTTACATTACATATGTATCAACAGGTAAAGTCTGTATATAAAATTGTAACCACTGGCATATTTCAACACGTAAAAACTACTAGTAATATGGAACTTATCAAAGGACAAGTTCGTTGTCTTAAGTTTTACTTTAAAAATCTAAACAAATTTTGGAACATCTGCTAAGGGGGGCCTCATGTCCCCTTTTGCCTCCTCCCTTATGGGCGCCCTTGGTACTATCATAGCAAAATATGATTTTTCAGCACTTGCGCAACAATACAGCCAAAACGTTACTTCTCTACATATTATTTGACTTCAGCCAGTTGCTTATAACACTAAAATCTATTTGAACAATTCAAGACAATGAACGGAGAGGTAGCACGTCGTGCGTCGTACTTTACGCGAAACTGCTGAACTTATTCATAATATCTTAATATATTAAAAGAAAACAGTCGAAACTATGCTTCAATACTAAAGAAAAACATTTTGCACTTCTATTAGTAACAATTTTAGCCCTTTGAAATTTGCTAAACACAATTTTTTCCAGACTGGTTTATCTATAAAAAATACAAAACTGACTCGTAAAACATAAACAGAGTAGCTCTTTTTTGATTTCTCTTTAAAAAAAAAAAAAAAAAACATACGTTACCATATTTTATCAGTTTTTTTTCGGTGGCATGGTTTTGTATCACAATGAAACTTTCAGTTTTAAAAAAGAAGATATGTTCGTTACATATTCGGGAAAATTAATTCCTTATGCATGTACCAAATTTGTGAAATTAAATTAACTGAGTGATCTTAGTTGTTTTACAGAAAGACTCAAGTCTGTTGATTTAGTACATCTTAACATCCGAAGGACTTGTTAAAAATATTAACAGTTTCTAAGAAGAAGACATTCTAGAATTAT